>JAQQBG010000731.1:0-30368 GCA_032199755.1 Ambrosia artemisiifolia
TACAATATTTTTAAGAAACAAGAGACTATAATCTAAAGAAGAAGTGAGAACCTAAAGTGATTGACTACTCTTAATCTAACTTTGTTATATTCAAAGGAAATCAAGTGTCAATTTCGGGGTATATTATAACGTCAGCAGACATAACTATCTCATGGATGAGTCATAAAGAACTGATTAAAACAACCTAAGTTATCATGACATAATGTGTTGCTAATCACAACAGAATGGTCATTAAATGTTGTTGCTAAATTTATCAGTTGACTCGTAACTTATTAACTCCATATAAAAACTAAGTTGAAGACTTACTGTGATAAAGTCAGCTGCCCTAATTTCTCGAACAGTAACAGTTTGAGAGGAGCTGCATTAGAGTTCGATACAAAATTATTGTTCACTTACAATTAAGAACAAATAGAGGAAATCAGAATTTTGTATCGGATGCATTCATGATATGCTTATGGATCCAATAACTAAAGGTCTATCACCCATAAGTCTCACTAACGGGCCAACTAAGAGAAAAGGGTATTACTAATGACCATGTACAACTGCATATCGTACTATGAATGACTTATGACTAATGACTAATGACTAATGATTAATTTTCCTCATTATGATTTGTTTGTCTATTAGTATGCTAAGCTAGCATAATGGCATAAGACAATAATATAACAAATCAACTAAGGGCATAACGTTAATTGATCCTAACGTTAGGTTTTAAATTTGGGTGTAGTATGATTAATGGGGGTCCTAAGTCGAATAAAGACTTAACGGCTGTATTTCTCTGCTACATTTTGGGTTTAGAACTAAAATGAGTATTAATCTCTGCAGACTTACGTAATACTCATAATAAATGATTACTCGGCTAAGTGGGAGAATGTTGGAATAAATATACGTAACGTTTGTATATTTATCGATAGCCATTATAATCATTTATATAATGATGATCAATTATTAATATTATCCTAAGCCCAATAACAGATATGTCTTTGATGGGCAGACTATCATTAGATGGGCCTTATTAGGGTGTCCCCTGGGTATGTATAAATAGATAGGTTAATATGAGATTAGGGTTGACTCACAATCATAACAACATAACACCATCCTCTATCTCTTTCTCTCTCAATGTGTTCATAACTCAAGAACACATAAACCATCAGAACTGCATACCCTAAAGGGAACCCGATCAAGATGATGGTGTCTTCCATTACTGAGGTTCCTGAACGGTTAATCATATCAGGTACACATGATTAATTCTTATGTTTATACCTTTATGTTCTCATTAATATAATCAACACTAAGGCCACGGATCCACTAATGTATGATCAGCATTAGCCTTGTGTGAGTGCTCCGGATTGTTTTAATTTATATAATTTTTTAATATTTTTCTTATATGTTTATTCTCGATATTGTTTTTATGAATTTACTATCTGGTAAAAAAATACAAATATAGTTTATTTGTTTTCAAAATATGTAAATAGTGTTTTGAAACTTTAATAAAGAAAAACCTTCCATGTGAAGTTTTGTTACATATCAACAATTAGATGATAAGCTAATCCACCTTTTTAAGTAAAACAAAACTCATGGTAACTTTATATATACAATAAGTTAAAGAATGCAATCTATATACAATAATATTCCAAACTTAATTTTTTTGGCAAAACTCATGGTAACTTTATATATACAATTAGTTAAGAATGCAATCTATATAAAATTATATTCCAAAGTTAATTAAGCATCGTATCATTATTCTTGACTTCATTTGTAGACAATATTAAAGAACTAATGTTTCAAAAATCCCTAGCATGTACCTAGCAGACATATGGCCACATGCATCTATATAATATCATCCTTTAACGTTGTATCAGTAATACCAATTAAGCACCTACTCCTGATCCCATAATCACATCCAATATATTCAAAAATGCCAAAGCAAGACCAAAGCCAATGCACCGTCGAGCTCTCTAATAACCAGTCGATTATTGACTGGATTACGGGCTCGGCTATCGATGCCAATGCCGCTCTCCCAGCGTCATCAGCCGCACGAGCCCTCAGAGTTCCAAGCAGTTTGCGTGCGAAACACGAGGAGAAATACTTCGCTCCACGGGCTGTCTCCATCGGTCCTTACCATTTTGGTGAACCGCAAGTCCAGTCGTTGGAGAAACGCAAGCCTGATTTCGCAATGAAGCTCTTTTCGAACGACATGGAAGCCTTAGCAAGTTTGTACAAACAGCTTGGTTCCGAATATTGGGTGAAAGAATTAAGAAACTTCTATGACGAAAACGTGACAACCGATGATAAGGTATTCACTAGGATGATGTTATTGGATTCTTGTTTTATCTTGTATTTCATATATTTTGTTTTTAACGACAACTCTTTTGAAATTGGGGAGTTAAAGACTGCCCAGATTTTCTTGGTTAGTCTAGATTTATTCTTGTTAGAAAATCAACTTCCTTTCAAACTTCTAACGTTGGTGAAGAGTTTGGTGAAAAAAGATAGTTTAAAAGAGATCCATTGGCACATCACTCGTGCCGGTATGATGGGATATTTGAATCCAAAAAGAACGTGGTTAGAATCAATACTTTGTATCGGATGTGATCGAAGAAGTATTCGTGAACAAGGACGTTCAGAATCGGAGATATTTGGAAACGAACCGGATCATCTTCTCCATCTTCTTCATCGCAATCATACACCTGATCAAGATCTTCGAGTTAACATGACTGATGATTCGAATAAAAAGTACAAATACCAAGGCAGTAACTTCCCCAATGTTAACCAGCTTTTGGATGTAGGAATTCGTTTAAAGTCATGTGACACTATTTCCTTGGAGAATGTTAAGTTCTCTAAAGGCAGGTGGTGGTTTACCGCGAATGTAGAACTCCCTCCAATAACCGTGGATGATTCCACAAAGCTTGTTTTGTTAAACTTGATAGCCTATGAAATGCGCTCTAATAAAGATTCACCGTTTATATCCTACGTATGTCTTCTTCAGTTAATGATTGGTAACCATGAGGACGTAAAGGTTCTTAGAGATGCTGGGGTGCTTCAAAGCTATCTAGGGACTAATAAGGATGTCGTGACTCTCTTCAATGAAGTAGCCAGTGATTTAGTTCCACCTAATTCTGCGTATAGCGATGTTAAGGAAAAGATAGAACGTCATTATGAAGTTTGGAGTAACTCACCTATTTCCCTAGTTATGCACGAATATCGCAAGAGCCCATGGAAGTTTATTTCCCTTCTTGGAGCTTTGATAGCTCTTTTTCTAACTGCTGTTCAAACTTATTTCACTGTTTGGAGTCTCAAATGAACATCTCAATCTGCAAGTTCTTGAAGGTGTGTTGTGTTTGATGTGAGTATTACAAGTCGTTTTACTAATTATGTTTGGTTTACCTTAAATAAGATCATAAAAGTGTGTTGCATGTTGTTTTACTTATGTTTGGGATATATTTTCTTAAATAAATCATATTTGTTCAATTAGGACAAACTACTGTTAACTCGTGGAAAAATGAAGTATGCTATGCTATGTATGTATGCATTTCGTATGATTTGGTAAAATAATCGAAAGAGTTAATTGCCAATTTAGTCTATGAAGTTTGGCCAAAACTGACTCTTTAGTTCAAATAGTTTTTTTTCTCATCTATATCCCCAAGGTTTCTTATTTTTTTTTTCACTTTCATCCAACCTCCTAACTCCGTTAAAAAAACTCAATTAGTGATGTTTGGCCCACTCATGCGCTATATAAAGGAGCTCTCATCTCCTTGTATAAGCATGCATTATTGTGACCTAGCAAGCCAACATTACTTTTGTGTCTGTACGTTGGAATCTTATGATTACCTAGCAGTTGCCTCCTTTCGTACCGCCCACTACATTCATTCTTTTCAGGTTTAAGTTCAGGCCTAGAGTGTGAGCAAAGTATTATACCAGGCAGCGACCTTCAGTTCGACACAATACGCACATCGGTTGAGGTAAGTATCGCTCGTTATTTCTTCAATGTGGATACGAAAGGTAGTCAAACCAATCATTCCTTTATTCTAGCATAAAATAAATAAGCAGTTTTGACTTGGACCAAGCCATGCATTAATCGCATGCATGCTGCATGGGATTTGGTCTTCCTTTTGTTTAGTCGGCACATAACACAGTGTGTGGCGTACTAGGGTGGTAATTCAATGGTGGTTGCCTTATTGGGGGTGCTGGTGTGACGATGGAGATCAGAGATGAAAGATTGACACAGGTGATTGAAGTGGTGGGGTGGTGGTGCATGATAGTGGCGGAACGATGATTGATGTCTTGTTAGGATCTGAGTTTGATTGTTATTATGTTTAATGAATGAAACAGTGAATGAAGATAAACTAAAATTGGAAAGTGCAGCAGAATAAACTATAAATCATAACAAACAGCATATTGTTTTCATCAAGTACTTTTCATTCAATCAACACAGATTAATTAGTACAAGAATTACAACTCCCCTCAGCCTTATCACTCAGTGTTTGTTTGTGCAAAGAATGTTGGGTGAAGAGTAATTAATGGAACAGTACAAAGAGTGTTTTATTTATAGACGAACCAAACATCTGATGACCTAGATTGACGTCACCTAAGACAATGACATCAAACAAAGTCTAACAACTATAACATTTGCCATATTACAAACACGAGGATCAGATGTTAGCTATTTTCTCTTACCGATCATCTATTCTTTTCTGGATCAGCAGAGTCCAATAATCCCCCCTACAACAAATGATGCCAAAACTTAGCTTTCTTATTGATCTTTATTCCTCATCAGGCTCTCCCTTATTTGGCCTTTGAATTGTAGTTCAAAGTCAAAAGACCCCATGTCTTAAGGATCCCTTTCCAGTTCAAGATTCAACAACTCTTGGAGATCCTAGCTTCCAGACCATAAACTTGTTCTCTGTTGATCTTTGGAACTGTCCGATCTGATCTGAGCAAGGTCAATTCATAGGTGTCTTTGTTGGACTTCCATTTTATAATTTTTGAATTAGATTGATTTCTGGGTTGAAGAATTATTCTGGATGAGTTTGATGATAGTGGGCGGCTGATTAGTTCTCTGAATTTGTTACTTGTTGAAACAGTAGAATATTTGAGCTGATTCAATAACCCCACCTTCCTGTATTCTACAAACATCTGCTCATCTTCATTAGCCATCTCCAACTGCCTTTTTTGTTTGTTTGATGAAAACTATGTTAAGGTTGGATGTTACTATTAGATTTTTGAGTGTCAAGGTATGGTGTGGAATTTCATCATCACTACCTGGATAAACTGGTTTATTGGGCAATGTAGGATGCTTTTCCCTGAGTTGTTCTAGTTTCTTGTATGTTTCAACCGGTCTTGATTTAGACCACCTAGCAACAGACTTCATGGGCCCAAAATCAGCAGTCACAAGCTCTTTTCTCATTCTTTTCAATTTCAAGGCCCTATTGGGATCTTTTTTCTTTCCCTTCTTCCAATCAGCAGGAGTTGGTTTATGTTGAGGATCCTTGAGTAATTCTTGAATCCTGTCTATATCTCCTTTTAGAGCCTTTGAGGTTCACCCAGCAAACTGACTTCTGGTGGCCTTATATAGCTTGTGTTGCAAGATGTGGTCAAGTTAAGCTTCCCTCATGTCCCTTTCCGGTTGTTCACTGATATGCTTCTGAGCCGTAGCTTACGGCTGGCACCTTCTGATGGGGTTCAGGCCAATTTTCATTGGAACGGGTTGGGTTTGATCGGTAGAGTCAGAAGGCTTCAAGATCTGACTTCTATGAGGGGGTGGTTAGCTTCTGTTCACATGCCGAAGGTTGGAGTTAAGTAGGTTGGAGGACTATCGATTATTTTGGTTTTTGAAGAAAAGGAGTGCATGCTCGAATTCTTGGGTACAAAAGAATTCTGGAACCCGGTGTTTGATTCTTTAGAAGTTTGGGAAGAGAAAAGGATTGTGTTTGAATGGATTGCATGGGTTAAAATATTTGGGTTACCGTTGTACTTGTTTGATGATAGTGTTTTTGATAGTATTGGGTCAACATTCGGCAAAGTCATCCAATCGGCTCAGGTTAGTGATAGTCTTCAAGATTACTCACATGCTATGGTTGGTGTACTATGCAATTCGATGAATAGGATTAATCAAGACATATTGTTGAAGACGAGGAATTAGTCGTTCTCAGTTGTTGTAGTGGAAGAGCTTGGGGATTGGATCCCGGACTGTATAGATGGTGATAGAGTAGACTTGTCAGATGAGTCAGTAGAAGAGGACATTCCAAAGGATGAAAGTGTACATGATGTAGTGGTGAATGATGATAATATGGTCAAGGACGTTGAATTTAATGGCACGGCGTCAGAGAGTGTTTCTACTAATCATAGGGAGGAAATTGTTGTGAACCATCATGTTGAGACGACCATGCATGAGGATGAGTTGGGCGATAAGGAGGATCAGTGCACTCAATATTCGGATGGCCTGGTAACAAAGGGTGGTAAAAATAAGAAAGAGGCTGTTTCCGTAAGAAATCTAGGTTTGACAAGTCCCCTTCTCCTACGGGTCTTGAAAGGCCGAAGAAACGTGCAAGAGATGGTGATGATCCGTATGATATAGATAGTTTCATTTTCAATGTTTAAGAAGTTATGAAAGGTGGTGAGGATGTTATCGGTTCTCAGGAAGTATTGGTTACACCTGACCTTAATGTTGATTTGACTAATGGGGAGGGAGTAGCGGATACGGTTGTGGAGGATGTGGTGGTAGAAGCTGGAGAAACGGTCACTTTGGGCTTGAATCTTGGTGTGGATAATATCGATAGGTCTGAGTGGTCTATTGTGAAGATGATCAATGAAGAAGGCTTTCAACCAGTTCCACAATGAATTGTATTTCATGGAATTTTAAAGGGATGGGGTCAGTAGGTAAAAGTGCATGGGTTTGGAAATTAAGGGTGACTAAAGAGGTTGGTTTTATTATGCTTTAGGAACCCAGTTCCAATCGCTAGAAGGCGTGGACGTGAGCAGGTTTTGGGGGCCTGGTGAGTTTAATTTTGATCATGTTGACGCTTTGGGTAGGTCTGGGGGCTTGATCTCTTTTTGGGATCTTAAGTTTTTTGTCATGACGGCAGTGGTTAAACGTAGATATTTGCTTGTGGTTTCGGGGTATTTGAAACATGACGGTCAGTAAGTCTCTTTTGTTAATGTATATTGTCTGCAAAAGTTGGTTGATAAACGCCTGGTTTGGGATGAGATTAAGTAGTTTGTTATGGACGATGATGGTATGTGGATCGTTGCAGGTGATTTTGTTGCAGGTGATTTTAACAGTGTCAGACTGGGTGGAGCGTAGGACTTCTAAATTTAATGAAGGGGCTACAAAAGAGTTTAATGATTTTTTGGAAGATACGAGTTTACATGAGTATTCTTTGCGCGGTCGTAAGTTCACATATCTTGCCGGGAACAAGCTTAGTCGTATTGATCGAGTTTTTGTGTCTTGGTCATTTTCCAACAAATGGAGTAATGCGGAGTATAGAGTATTGGATCGGATTGAATCCGATCATAGCCCGTTACTAAAAATTGAGTCATTTTGGGCCCAAGCCGTTTGATTTTATAACTCATGGCTTATTAGATATGGGATGCATAAGGTGATCGAGGAGGCTTTGTTGTCCGTTGATTGGTACGGTCCGCCAGATGTTAAGTTAATGTCGAAATTCAGAGTTCTTAGATGGAGACTTAAAGCTTGGAATGTTCGGCAGCTTGGTATTGACCGTGATTTAACCGGAGCTAAGAATTGGGTGTTTGAAGAAGCTACAAAGCGAGTGAAAGAGTTAGAAGCGTTTAAAGTTCAGGATTTGAAACAAAAATCTAGAGTTAAGTGGGCAAAGGAGGGAGATGAGAATTCTCGTTTTTTTCATGGAACTATTAACGCTCGTAGGGTGTCGAATGCTATTCCTGGTTTATCCATTAATGGTGAGTGGGTCACGAAGCCTAAAGACATTAAGAAAGAGGTGCACCGGTTTTTTAAAGAAAGGTTGTTGAAGACATCAAGGATCGGCCGACGCTTAATGTGTACGGGATAAAGACTTTGGATCCGGAAGTGGCGGAAGGGCGTGTGTCTCCGTTTCTTGAGAAAGAAATTAAAGATGCGGTCTTTGAATGTGGGAGTGATAAGGCACCGGGTCCGGATGGTTTTAAGTTTTGATTTATAAAAAAATTTGGTCTTTGTTTTCAGGTGACTTTAGAGGGGGTTTTGGAAAGCCGTGATTTAACCGGAGCTAAGAATTGGTTGTTTGAAGAAGCTACAAAGCGAGTGAAAGTGTTAGAAGTGTTTAAAGTTCAGGATTTGAAACAAAAAGCTAGAGTTATGTGGGCAAAGGAGGGAGATGAGAATTCTCGTTGTTTTCATGGAACTATTAACGCTCGTAGGGTGTCGAACGCTATTCCTGGTTTATCCATTAATGGTGAGTGGGTCACGAAACCTAAAGACATTAAGAAGGATGTGCACCGTTTTTTAAAGAAAAGTTTGTTGAAGACATCAAGGATTGGCCGACGCTTAATGTGTACGGGATGACTTTGGATCCGGAAGTGGTGGAAGGGCTTGTGTCTTTGTTTCTTGAGAAAGAAATTAAAGATGCGGTCTTTGAATGTGGGAGTGATAAGGCGCCGGGTCCGGATGATTTTAAGTTCGATTTATAAAAAATTTTGGTCTTTGTTTTCAGGTGACTTTATAGAGATTTTTAAAGAGTTCGCTGAGACGGGTGTTATTAGCCGTGGAGTGGGGTCCTCGTTTATTACTTTAGTGCCTAAAGTTAAGGATTCGGTGGATTTGGGAGAGTACTGACCGATTAACTTGATTGGTGCTGTTAGTAAGACCAGATCTAAAGTCCTTGCCAACCGATTGAAAAAGGTGATTGATAGTCTTATTTGTGAATCTCGGTTAGCATTTATAGCAGGGAGGTTCATTTTGGATGGTCCGCTTATTATTAGTGAGCTTTTGTCTTGGGCTAAAAGAAGTGGGAAGGAGTTGTTCATGTTCAAGATTGATTTTGTGAAAGCGTATGATAATGTTAATTGGGAGTTTGTGCTTTCGGTCATGAGACAGATGAATTTTCCAGAGTTATGGTGTAATTTGATCAAGGGTGTCTTAATGTCGGCCAAGTCGTCAGTGCTCGTTAATGGCTCTCTAACATTCGAGTTTTCATGTGAGAAGGGAATGTGTCAAGGTGATCCTATTTCTCCATTTTTATTTATTATTGTTATGGAGGCTTTTGCGGGTTTGATGAGGAAGGCGTGTGACGTGGGCTCGTTTAGTGGTATTCAGCTTCCTAATAGTGGTCCTGTTCTCTCTCACTTGCTTTATGCGGATGATGCCATGATCATGGGAGAGTGGTCAAGTAATAACCTTGATACTCTTAGGCGTCTGCTTAGCGTATTTCATTTATGTTCGTGTCTCCGGATTAATATTCATAAATCTACCCTTTTTAGGGTAGGGAAGAATATGGAAGAGGTTAGTGACAAGGCGAGGTCTTTGGGTTGTTGTTTAGGAGTGACCCCGTTCACTTCTCTTGGGATTCTTGTGGGTGCTAATATGAGCAGGATAAGTAATTGGGATCCGGTGGTCAATGTGTTCAAGTCTCGACTTTCAAAATGGAAGTCGAAGGTTTTATCTATTGGCGGCCGGTTAACTTTAATAAAATCAATATTGGAGAGCTTTCCTTCTTATAATTTTGCTTTGTATAAGGCGCCAGTTGCAGTGATCAATTGTTTGGAGTCTTTGATAAAAAGATTTCTGTGGGATGGAGACTCAGATAATACAAAGGTTAATTGGGTTGCTTGGGATAGGATAACAAGACCAAAGAAAAAAGGTGGGTTGGGTATTAGTAAGCTTGGAGAAAGTAACAGAGCCTTTTTGCTAAAATGGCTTAGGAGGTATCGTAAAGAAGGACATTCAATGTGGAGAAGAGTTATTGACACCATACATGGTTCTTCGAGGAGGTGGGAGGCTTACCCGTTTAAATCTAGTTATTCTGGTACGTGGTCGAAGCTTGTTTCTAGTTGTTCTCGGCTTCAAGTTGATAACACTCTCGGGGTTAATATGATTAGAGGGTTACTTGGTAACGGGTCGGATATCAAGTTTTGGTTAGATCCTTGGGCCACGCAAGTTCCTTTGAAAGTGATGTTCCCCAATTTGTTTCGACTAGAACAGTTTAAGTGGTGTGTGGTTGCTGAAAGAATTGGCGGTGCTAATTTGAATGGGCCAGTCATGTGGAGCTGGAAATCATACCCTTCTTCTGATCAAGAAACCAGTGAGCTGATAGAGTGTCACTGACTAATTTCGTCTCACAGCTTGGCTGATGGAAGTGACTCGTGGGCTTGGGTTGATAGCGGCCCAATCATTTTTTCTATACAGGATGCTAAAAGGTGGTTACAAAGGGCTCGAGTAGGGGATGAAGATGTTGATATTAATTTTGAATAGTGTAAGTGGGTTCCATTAAAGTGTAATGTTTTTATGTGGAGGCTCTTGTTGGACAGGATTCCTACCAAAGTGGCGCTTAGGAGAAGAAACATCATTCATGGAGATTGTCTTTGTGAGTTTTGCAATGACGAGGAAGAAAGTGTGGATCACATTTTTGCTGTATGTAGAGTTGCTAACGGAGTGTGGAACGCTATTGCTAAATGGGTTCGGTTACCTCCTATTTTCTTATTCACAAGTAAAGATTTTGTCGAAATTGTTAATGGTTTGGGATGGTCGAAGAGCAAGAAAGAGATTTTATTTGGTATAATCATGGTGGCTTGTTGGCGGATTTGGAAAGCTAGGAATGAAAAAGGTATTTAATCAGACCACCAGGAACGTGGAAGACATTGTGGCAGACGTCAAATCTTTGACTTAACTTTGGTTATGTAATAGAGGTAGGTTTGGTGTGGTGGATTGGAAGGATTGAAAGTCTTTTCTTTTTTATGTAATGTAAGTTTTGGCTCGTGAGGATTTCCGCCTTAGAGATTCCCCGATTTTTTAATTATTATTGAAATTTCCCTTTAAAAAAAGTAAAAGAATAATTATGAAATGGCATATTAAATTTGAAACTTAAAGTAAACTTGGTTAAATCTACAAAGTCAAGATATAATAATAGATTATGCTTTTAAAAATCTCAGTTTCACTCTATTTAGCTTTAAGTTGTTCATCTTTTGAAGTATCTCACTTTTGATCAATGAAATAAGTTAAATCTCTAATGCCAAAATAGGAAAATTTATGATACTGAATAGACAACAACATCTATATCGAATTATCGATATTTTATGTTGAGAAAAACAAAAGAACTTGTTACGGATGCTCTTACAAGCCAAAGCCATGGTGAGAGAATTCTAATTTATATAAATACCGTTGTTTTTATATTAAAATATGTGACTGATTATTATAAACTTTAAAAAAGGTAAAAACACAAATGCTCAGAACATTTTCTTTAATCATATACATGCAGCTTTGTCCTTATCAACTTTGTATGTGATGTGAAACTCATCAACTTTGTATGTGATGTGAAACTCATGGGAGTAAAACTTCATATATACATGAAGTTAGTAACTTATGTCGTACCATGATTCTTAACTTCATTGTACACAAAGCTAAGGTTCCAATATTCACTAGCTCAAATGTGAGAGAGACACATGAACACATGTATTTATATCCTCGTACCAACAACGTCATAAACTAACACTTGCTTATGATCCCATATTAGCATACTAAAAATCACCTTCGCTAAACCTCAAAATCCGAAAATGTCGATTCATGAACAAACCCCATACACCATCGAGGCCACTAATGAAGATCAAGTCCAAGACGAACAATGGGTTATCAGCTCTATCAAGGCCAATGGCACTCCTCCATCAGCTGTAACTAAACAAATCCATCGAGTACCAAGAATGGTGCGAGACGCAGGCAACTACGACATATACTATGTTCCAAAGGTTGTCTCCATTGGTCCATACCATGCTGGGAAGGAAAACCTCGAGTTTCTCGAGAATCTCAAGCCTGTTTTCACAATGAAGCTCGTTTCAAACAACGAGGAGACGCTAA
Source organism: Ambrosia artemisiifolia (assembly GCA_032199755.1). Lineage (NCBI taxonomy): Eukaryota > Viridiplantae > Streptophyta > Magnoliopsida > Asterales > Asteraceae > Ambrosia > Ambrosia artemisiifolia. The sequence continues at coordinate 12,023 of JAQQBG010000731.1, forward strand.
GAAGTTTGTACAAAAAGCTTAGTGATCCGAAAATGGTGCAAGAATTACGAAGCTTCTATGATGAAAACTCGACAGCCAAGTTTTGCAATAGGGACTTCACCAAGATGATGTTGTTGGATTGCTGTTTTATCTTGTATTACATTCAATTCATTTATGGTGAGAAGCCTGAAGACTGTCTAGTGTTGAAAAGCCACCAGATAGTCTATACTCATCATGATTTGTTCTTGTTGGAGAACCAAATTCCATTCAAACTTCTAAACGTGGCAATGGAGTTGATAAAATTTGATCGGTCACTGTCACACCCTCAAATTTCCACAAGCGGAGTTCTACCGCGAGGCGTGCGACACACCAGGATCCAAGTCAACGGTCACAATAAACGACGTCTAAATGCAAAAACATACGTAAATAAAATCATGCATAAGATTTAAAAACCATCATTTGAAAGCGCGGAAGCATTTAAGTGTACAAAAGTCAAAAGAACTGGAACATAAGTTTAAGAGTTTAACATCCCGAAGAAAACATGCATAATGATCCTAGACGCGAGTACGACTCCAGTGAGACTCCGTGCGCCTAGATGACAGCTGCTACCTTAGCGACCTGAGAAAACATGCTAAAAACGTCAGTATAAAATACTGGTGAGTTCACAGGTTTTTAAGTAAAACACTTTCATGAGTTTGAACTTTGATAAACCTTTACCAATGCTGAAGCTAGGATACACGAGTACCTGAGTTCACAATGTATGAGTACATGGATACACGACTACACGGATGTACGGATACACGAATACACGGATACACAATTTCACGAATGCACGAGTACACGGATACACTATTTCACGAATGCACGAATACACGAATACACGTTGGCATGAATACACTAAACTAGCATCATCCCCGTTTCCCGTTATGCGTCACCGAATGTCAACAATTTAATCCAAAACTTAAAAGAGTTGTTTAATAAGCAGAACACTTTTGTATAAGCAAATCATGTTTGTGTGAAAGTTTTTAAGAACACAAGTGTGTAGCATGTTTCTCCCCCGAAAACCAAAACAGATAAAAGTGGGGCCGTGAAACTCACCTTAGGTTGCGTCTTCCGTTAATAGGTAAACCGTTTATGTGATATGAGTAAACCGTTTGTATGATATGATAGCCCCAACTAGTGGCGACCTATCATAACATATGTGTCAAGTTAGACTAATAACCCGAACGCTAACTAGTCCCCGATTGTCCAGACCATGACTAAGTATGTTTTGAAAACACGTTTGACTGCTACTTTGACCAAACGCGAGAATCCGGTTACGGACCGAACTCGTGGATCGAATATGCGTAAACAACTCGGTTTCAGACGGGGAATTCGAGACGAGACAGAAATATACGATAACAACGTCATCACAGATTCGTATTAATACAGAAACGGTTACAGACACTGTCATCAGTAGGATAAACGTCTATGTCGTGGCCGGGGGAGGTCGGGCATGACCTCCCCCTTGAGAGCATTCAAAGCATAAACTCAAATCACCAAATGAACAATAACACATGAGATTGCTATTTATAGTCCAAAACTCAAGTTGCACGTTCGCCCCTTTATGATGGTCGAATGTGGAGTATTTCCACATTCGCCCATTTGTGTTGGTCGAATGTGGAAAACTTCCACATTCGTCCACTTTGTTTAGGTCGAATGTAAACATGTGTTTTGTCCTATATTTTACAAATGCGTCAGATCCATAAAATGCCCTTATGGATCACCACAATCTCATGTAACACATTACTAAGACTCAACCCTAGTCTATTCGTCAGTGACGTCCACATAAAGTGCATCAACAATCTCCCCCTTGGACGTTGCTGGCGAATCCACAAAACTCTTGCACATCAACAGTCAGAATCACAGGACTCCCCCTCAATACATGCACTTTTGCATTGAGTTAGAAATACATTATCCTTCGTGAACCGACCAAGTAATGCACTACGGACCCTCAGCATCAATACGCAGGAAGTACGTCAACTAGACCACGTATATCATTTGCGTCAGATCACCTAGTTACGCCAATGTGAAGTCGACAATGTAATGCACTGCAGTCTCGTAGCATCAGTACCCAGGAATGTCATCTTGACCAAGTACATCACGCGCAATCCAACTAGCCTGATAAGACCCCTACTAGAAGGATTCCATACTGATCGATCAGATATTCAACGTAACACGTAGATACCACCACTAATTTACGTCTCATATCTGCACTTAACCTTTGCATCACTCTTCACACCAACTGGAGAAGTCTAACTGTCAGTACCCAATTAAACATCTCAAATGTGACTATGTGCAAAACAATCCACTCGAACATTAGTATTTCTATGAAATTCTTCATCTGTGCTGACTGTTATTGCATTAACACATTCTCCTCTTTTCCTAGCATCTTCAGTCAGTAATTGTTGAAGTATCAGACACTTACATCAACAATCTCCCCCTTGACTGATGCTTCACCAAGTTTCTCTGAGATCCCGTATAATCAATCAATCATGTTCTTGAGTAACTTCATCTGTTCGACAGAATACAAGCCGTAGACGAGTGGATCAAGCCATCAAAAGTTTTCAGCACTTGAAACTTTCGCTGAACCTACGTGCCACATGACTCCTACTAGGATACCTCATTACTTTCAGGACATTGAGATCTCAAACTTGATTTCCTTCTTCATAACAATTCTTCAGAACAAGTTCCTTCAAACATACAGGAACTGGGTTGACTGTTCTCTTCATGCGGAATAAAAATCTGTCTATTTTCTGGCCCATAATAGTCATTTGAATCTGATTATCATACTTGTTGATTCTCATGACTACCCCACAATAATATTGTTTCATCATCATCAATTCTTCAACAAATTTGGGTAAACCTCATCACCATCTTCGAAATTTTTAGGCCACGGCTCTGATACCAGTTGAGAATCCGGTTACGGACCGAACTCGTGGATCGAATATGCGTAAACAACTCGGTTTCAGACGGGGAATTCGAGACGAGACAGAAATATACGATAACAACGTCATCACAGATTCGTATTAATACAGAAACGGTTACAGACACTGTCATCAGTAGGATAAACGTCTATCTCGTGGCCGGGGGAGGTCGGGCATGACCTCCCCCTTGAGAGCATTCAAAGCATAAACTCAAATCACCAAATAAACAATAACACATGAGATTGCTATTTATAGTCCAAAACTCAAGTTCCACGTTCGCCCCTTTATGATGGTCGAATGTGGAGTATTTCCACATTCGCCCATTTGTGTTGGTCGAATGTGGAAAACTTCCACATTCGCCCACTTTGTTTAGGTCGAATGTAAACATGTGTTTTGTCCTATATTTTACAAATGCGTCAGATCCATAAAATGCCCTTATGGATCACCACAATCTCATGTAACACATTACTAAGACTCAACCCTAGTCTATTCGTCAGTGACGTCCACATAAAGTGCATCAACAATCTCCCCCTTGGACGTTGCTGGCGAATCCACAAAACTCTTGCACATCAACAGTCAGAATCACAGGACTCCCCCTCAATACATGCACTTTTGCATTGAGTTAGAAATACAATATCCTTCGTGAACCGACCAAGTAATGCACTACGGACCCTCAGCATCAATACGCAGGAAGTACGTCAACTAGACCACGTATATCATTTGCGTCAGATCACCTAGTTACGCCAATGTGAAGTCGACAATGTAATGCACTGCAGTCTCGTAGCATCAGTACCCAGGAATGTCATCTTGACCAAGTACATCACGCGCAATCCAACTAGCCTGATAAGACCCCTACTAGAAGGATTCCATACTGATCGATCAGATATTCAACGTAACACGTAGATACCACCACTAATTTACGTCTCATATCTGCACTTAACCTTTGCATCACTCTTCACGCCAACTGGAGAAGTCTAACTGTCAGTACCCAATTAAACATCTCAAATGTGACTATGTGCAAAACAATCCACTCGAACATTAGTATTTCTATGAAATTCTTCATCTGTGCTGACTGTTATTGCATTAACACATTCTCCTCTTTTCCTAGCATCTTCAGTCAGTAATTGTTGAAGTATCAGACACTTACATCAACAATCTCCCCCTTGACTGATGCTTCACCAAGTTTCTCTGAGATCCCGTATAATCAATCAATCATGTTCTTGAGTAACTTCATCTGTTCGACAGAATACAAGCCGTAGACGAGTGGATCAAGCCATCAAAAGTTTTCAGCACTTGAAACTTTCGCTGAACCTACGTGCCACATGACTCCTACTAGGATACCTCATTACTTTCAGGACATTGAGATCTCAAACTTGATTTCCTTCTTCATAACAATTCTTCAGAACAAGTTCCTTCAAACATACAGGAACTGGGTTGACTGTTCTCTTCATGCGGAATAAAAATCTGTCTATTTTCTGGCCCATAATAGTCATTTGAATCTGATTATCATACTTGTTGATTCTCATGACTACCCCACAATAATATTGTTTCATCATCATCAATTCTTCAACAAATTTGGGTAAACCTCATCACCATCTTCGAAATTTTTAGGCCACGGCTCTGATACCAGTTGAGAATCCGGTTACGGACCGAACTCGTGGATCGAATATGCGTAAACAACTCGGTTTCAGACGGGGAATTCGAGACGAGACAGAAATATACGATAACAACGTCATCACAGATTCGTATTAATACAGAAACGGTTACAGACACTGTCATCAGTAGGATAAACGTCTATCTCGTGGCCGGGGGAGGTCGGGCATGACCTCCCCCTTGAGAGCATTCAAAGCATAAACTCAAATCACCAAATAAACAATAACACATGAGATTGCTATTTATAGTCCAAAACTCAAGTTCCACGTTCGCCCCTTTATGATGGTCGAATGTGGAGTATTTCCACATTCGCCCATTTGTGTTGGTCGAATGTGGAAAACTTCCACATTCGCCCACTTTGTTTAGGTCGAATGTAAACATGTGTTTTGTCCTATATTTTACAAATGCGTCAGATCCATAAAATGCCCTTATGGATCACCACAATCTCATGTAACACATTACTAAGACTCAACCCTAGTCTATTCGTCAGTGACGTCCACATAAAGTGCATCAACAATCTCCCCCTTGGACGTTGCTGGCGAATCCACAAAACTCTTGCACATCAACAGTCAGAATCACAGGACTCCCCCTCAATACATGCACTTTTGCATTGAGTTAGAAATACAATATCCTTCGTGAACCGACCAAGTAATGCACTACGGACCCTCAGCATCAATACGCAGGAAGTACGTCAACTAGACCACGTATATCATTTGCGTCAGATCACCTAGTTACGCCAATGTGAGGTCGACAATGTAATGCACTGCAGTCTCGTAGCATCAGTACCCAGGAATGTCATCTTGACCAAGTACATCACGCGCAATCCAACTAGCCTGATAAGACCCCTACTAGAAGGATTCCATACTGATCGATCAGATATTCAACGTAACACGTAGATACCACCACTAATTTACGTCTCATATCTGCACTTAACCTTTGCATCACTCTTCACACCAACTGGAGAAGTCTAACTGTCAGTACCCAATTAAACATCTCAAATGTGACTATGTGCAAAACAATCCACTCGAACATTAGTATTTCTATGAAATTCTTCATCTGTGCTGACTGTTATTGCATTAACACATTCTCCTCTTTTCCTAGCATCTTCAGTCAGTAATTGTTGAAGTATCAGACACTTACATCAACAATCTCCCCCTTGACTGATGCTTCACCAAGTTTCTCTGAGATCCCGTATAATCAATCAATCATGTTCTTGAGTAACTTCATCTGTTCGACAGAATACAAGCCGTAGACGAGTGGATCAAGCCATCAAAAGTTTTCAGCACTTGAAACTTTCGCTGAACCTACGTGCCACATGACTCCTACTAGGATACCTCATTACTTTCAGGACATTGAGATCTCAAACTTGATTTCCTTCTTCATAACAATTCTTCAGAACAAGTTCCTTCAAACATACAGGAACTGGGTTGACTGTTCTCTTCATGCGGAATAAAAATCTGTCTATTTTCTGGCCCATAATAGTCATTTGAATCTGATTATCATACTTGTTGATTCTCATGACTACCCCACAATAATCTTGTTTCATCATCATCAATTCTTCAACAAATTTGGGTAAACCTCATCACCATCTTCGAAATTTTTAGGCCACGGCTCTGATACCAGTTGAGAATCCGGTTACGGACCGAACTCGTGGATCGAATATGCGTAAACAACTCGGTTTCAGACGGGGAATTCGAGACGAGACAGAAATATACGATAACAACGTCATCACAGATTCGTATTAATACAGAAACGGTTACAGACACTGTCATCAGTAGGATAAACGTCTATCTCGTGGCCGGGGGAGGTCGGGCATGACCTCCCCCTTGAGAGCATTCAAAGCATAAACTCAAATCACCAAATAAACAATAACACATGAGATTGCTATTTATAGTCCAAAACTCAAGTTCCACGTTCGCCCCTTTATGATGGTCGAATGTGGAGTATTTCCACATTCGCCCATTTGTGTTGGTCGAATGTGGAAAACTTCCACATTCGCCCACTTTGTTTAGGTCGAATGTAAACATGTGTTTTGTCCTATATTTTACAAATGCGTCCGATCCATAAAATGCCCTTATGGATCACCACAATCTCATGTAACACATTACTAAGACTCAACCCTAGTCTATTCGTCAGTGACGTCCACATAAAGTGCATCAACAACACGTACAAGACCCGACATCCCATTGGTGACCCGACGACTCAAGCGTTAGCTAAGAATGAGAAATCATGCAATCACAAGCAAACATGCACTTAATACGCATAACAGTTCACTGAAGTCAACATATAGTTCATATATCGCATATACGAGTCCACACGTGTATTGCCGGGTTATCGGACATCCCACGGGGTTCCTAGCATGTTCTTAGGTGTCATTTCGTGTTCGGGATGTCAAACTATGCTTAAATCAGCTAATCATGCCATTAGGAAAGTCAACTAGCCATTAGGAATAGTCAACTAGCCATTAGGAAAAGTCAACTAGCCATTAGGAAGCTAATTGCCTGACACAGCAGGCGATTAGGGCCTACTCGCCCCCTGCATCAGGCGATTAGGATTCCAAATCGCCCCCTGCAGGGCTGTGCCACTTTTTCGCGCGTTTAACCCTCCAGATCAGATCCGAAACATGTGTAAACACCCAATATCAATCCTAACACATTAACAAACATATTTCAAGCAAAACCCCTAAGTTATCATCATTCTAACAGTCCCGAATGAGAGCGTTTTTCCCAAAATAGCATATTCATCATGTAAACATCACATCATCATGTAAAACTTACCCTAAATAGCAAATACTCAGATTTCATCAAGTAACAACGTTGTCCAATCCTTTCCTATTGTTCTAGCATCATCCTAGAGCAAACCCTAATCCTCTAGAATCATCAAAACATATTAAATCACACTAAGTCTCCCAAAATCACCCAAACGGGTCAAAATATCAAATATCATCAAAATACAACTATATGCTACCAAATTCATAGACAATCATCCTAATGATTCATTTAAGTCAGAAACATATCAAACACATGGAAACAAACACGTTTTAATATCAAAAATCTCATCTTTGCATGATAACATAACATAGAACAAGCATGAAGGTGTGGGTTTGTTTATAATCTGTTTTTAACAAGTTTTCAAAGACACAAATACTTAGAAACCAGGTCTGGACCTCTAGGGAGTAAAACTTTATCATTAACAAGGTTTAAGAAGATGAACAAACCTTAGATTTTAGCAAAGATTGGTGTAAGATCTTGTAAAGGTGGTTTCTTGATCAAAAACGTGTTACAGAGGTTGGGTATAGTGTGTAATGGCTTTGGGGTGTGCTAGGGTTACTAAAATGATGTTTTGCAACACAAGGGTGGTATTTATAGGCGTTTCTAGTCGTCAGGGCTACAACAGGCGATTAGGGATTATCAGCACACGATTAGGCCACACGGATAGGCCTAATCGCCCCCTTTTACACACGAGTAGCCCCCTACTCGCCCCCTGATACACACGAGTAGCCCCCTACTCTCCCCCTGCAGCTTACTTCCTATTTTTGGCGCGTTAAACACTATTTTAACATACGTTAACACGTTTTCACATATCGACAAGTCACATAATGATTATAAACACATAATACATGTAAACAAACACGTTCACACTCGTTCACCAATTCCCGGGACTCGAGACCTGCGTGTGTTAAAACCTCAATGATGCACGACTCGACTCGACTCGACTGACCCTGTCATGTGTAATGTATGCGCGACTCGCTAAGGTAGACTTACTAAGTTTTCAAAAAGTTAGTTACCGGAGTTTGCTGGGTGTCACAGTCACATAAGATTACACCATTCATCAATGATAATATTCTGGTCTCTCCTGTGAAGCCAAGAAAAATGTGGTTGGATGCAATACTTTGTGTCCGAAATGATCGAACTATTCGAGAAGCACACGGAATGGAGTTTACTGGTCACAATGAACCGGATCATCTTTTGCATCTTCTTCATCGTACTCTAACAAAACATCAAGAAGTTCCCAAGCAATATCGGCCACGAAGCAGGTGCACTTTTCGCAATGTAGGGGTTCATTTTAAGCCGAGTGGCACTATGTCTTTGGCTCATGTTAAGTACCTTAAACGGAGCTACTATTGGTTTACAGCGGACGTAGAACTCCCTCCAATAAGCATGGATGATTCCACCAAGCGTATGTTGTTAAACTTGATAGCATATGAAATGTGTTCAAGTGATGCACATGTTGCATGGGTTACATCATACATAGGTCTTCTTGATTCGTTGATCGATCACCCTGAGGACGTTAAGGCTCTTAGAAAAGCCGGGGTGCTTGAAAACTCGTTAGGGAGCGATAAAGAAGTTGCGGAATTGTTCAATGAAATTGGGAATGATTTAGTTCTAAATAGTTTTGCATATTCGGAGGCTAAGTACAAGATACAAAAGCATTATGAAAGTAGGAGGAACTCACTTCTTTCCGAGCTTAAGCATGAATATGTGAAGAGCCCATGGGCATTTTTTGCACTTCTTGGAGCTTTAATAGCTCTCTTTCTTAGTGCTGTTCAATCATACTACACTGTTGGGATCCCGAAGGCGAATGTGACGAAGTTTGCAAGCTTTTGAAGATAAAACATCATCTATAAGAGGTGAGGAGTCGATGGTTCTTATTGTGTTTTTTTTGTTGTGGTGGTTTCATAATTGAGTGTTGTATGTGCTATTGATGCTTGCTTTCTTTTCTTTTTTTTTTTTGTTTTCTTGAATAAGGTTGTATTTTTTTGTGTGCAACCATGATGTAGGACCGTGTTTTTCATTGAATAAGAACTTAACCCGTGAAAGACAAACAATGATTTGGACTTTGATAGTTAGGAGAGATGCTTATACATGAATAAGAAACAACAAAAATTCAATCAAATCTCCATTTGATTAATCTCACGCATAGAATCTAGATTACACCTTAGAAAACATGCACTTAAGCTTGACAAAATGGCTAAGCTCCAGAGCTAGGGGATTCCGTAGCTAGTGATATATTGTCTTGAAGTCTTCAAATCTTCAAATTTGACATCGTTAAACTAGGGGATTCCGTAGTGTTCTTCTACGATCCCCCTAAAGACTTGAATACTTTCTGTTGTAAGCTTGTTTCTTGGCTTCATTTCCTTCACTTTCAATTCTTGATTCACATCTTCCTCAGCTTTGGTTACTGGAGCTTCACCACGACCTAGTTACTCTGAAGATTGAATATTGAGTTCTTGTAGATCAGGTTAATCTTGTTGTTCAAGTTCGGGTGTTGTTCATCTAGATGCTAGGTCATTGCAAAATACAAACATAAACACCACGGCTGGGCTCCAATCAGATCCGTAAGGAAATCTTTCAATTAAAATCTTTTGTCGTAAAGTAAACCTTGCTCATAAAACATCAAACATTTTGTACATTTTCCATAAAACAATGAAACAGCATGATTGATTTTATATATAACAAATCTTTTTAAGAGCAACAATTTTTAAAATACATATTTGATTGCATGTGAGAATCGATAATACATATATGTGACTTTTTTTTTACTATGTCCAGGATCAAAAGATAGAAGTGACTCACCTTGAAATCAAGTTGATTTAAATTTGCATTATTTTAATTAATATTTTCTTGATTTGTTTGTCGTGGATGTGTTATAAATAATATTTGATAAAAAGATATGAATACAATCTTATTTGTTTTTAAATATCTAAATATTTATAGTCAAAACATCAATAAAGAAAGACCTTCAGTAAGAAGCCTTTTAACATATCAAACAAGTGTATTATAAGCTATAGTCCAATGTGAAACTCATGGGTGTAACTTTATATATACAATAAGCTAGGAATATTACTAGCTATCTATTATAATATTCAAAACGTAACTTATGCATCTATCATGGTTCTTAACTTCTTTTGTAGACAATGCTAAAGCAGTAATGCTTCAAGTGCCTAGCACACACATGACCACATGTATTTATATCATCCTTTAATCAATACCATAATAAGCACCTACTTAATTATGCTCCCCTAATCACCAATTCTAAACCCAGAAATCCAAAAATGTCGAAGCATGACCAAATCCAATGCAACATTGACATCCCAGATGACAAGATTGTTGATTGGATTATTGGCTCCGATTCGGAGGACAATGCCAATGCCACTGCCAAGAAACCGCAAGCCGCAAAAATCCCTAGAGTACCATTCGGTAAAGAACAGGAGAAATACTATGTTCCTCAAGCTGTCTCCATTGGTCCATACTATTATAAGCAACCGGACCTCCAAGTGGTCCAGAAACTCAAGGTTGTTTTCACAAAAAAGCTTCTTTCAAACAACAAGGAGACCCTAAGAAGTTTGTACAAAAAGCTTGGTGAGCCAGAAATGGTGAAAGAATTAAGAAGCTTCTATGAAGAAAACTCAACAGACATGCTTAGTGATATGGAATTCACTAAGATGATGTTGTTGGATTCTTGTTTCATTTTGTATTTCATAAAATCCTTGTCGAAAGACGTGGATCTTGATGCTTTATATGACACCCCCAACCTGCTTTGGAGGGTCCATCAAGATTTGTTGTTGTTGCAAAACCAAATTCCTTTCAAAGTTCTAAGGGTGGTGATGAGCTTGGGGAATATATGTGATTTAGAAAAAGATTTGCTTGTTCATAGTCAGCATTGAGGAGTTATATTGCGATGATCAAGATCCTGAACTGCAACGCGCAGTACAAAGTTTGCAATTGAAGATAAAAGATGAGAACCTACCCCATCATCTTCTCGATCTTCTACATCGTACACGTGCACCTCAAAAAGTCGATGATCGTCGCAAGAATGACTACGATTCCAAAAGCAGTACCTTTCCTGATGTTGAGGAACTTTTGGATGTAGGGGTTCGTTTCAAGCCAAATGACTCTATTTCTTTGCGCGAAGTAGACTTTCGTAAAGGCTGGTGTAAGTTTTCGGCGACTCTAGAACTCCCTCCAATGACCCTGCAAGATGATTCCACCAAGCTTTATTGGTTAAACTTGATAGCCTATGAAAAGTACTCGGTTGAAAATAATGCATGGGTTATATCATACGTTTGTCTTCTTGAGTCTATGATTAGTACGCATGAGGACGTTAAGGTTCTTACAAATGCTGGGGTGCTTGAAAGCTGCTTTGACAATGATCACGATGTTGTGGATTTCTTCGATGAAATAACAACTGATTTAGTCCCGCGTAATGAAACATATATTAAAGTTAAGAACAAGATACAAAAGCATAGTGACGATTGGAGTGACACACCTATTTCCAAATTTTCTCAAGAATATCGCAAGAGCCCATGGAAGTTTCTTTCACTTATTGGTGCCTTCATACTTTTTTTCTTACCGCTGTGCAAACTTATTTCACTGTTTGGAGTGTCTAATGACCACCTCGATTTGCATGTTATTGAATGTGTGTGTTGTGTTTGTTTTGAGTGTTGCAAGTCATTTTATGTTTGCTTTTTCTTAAATAATTACGATCATAAAGGTGTGTTGTGTTGCAAGTTGTTTTATTTATGTTTGTTTTTATTCTGAAATAAGATCATAAAGGTGTGTTGTGTTGCATGTTGTTTTATGTTTGCTTTTTTTCTTGAATAAGATCATAATGGTGTGTTGTGTTTGACTTGAGTGTTGCAAGTAAGTTTATTTTGTTTTTTTTTTCTAAAGAATATCATTAAGGTGTGTTGTGTTTGATTTGAGTGTTGCAAGTAGTTTTACTCATGTTTGATGTTCTTAAATAAGATCATATTTGTTCAGTAGACTACTTAAAACCTTCAACTTATTATCCATCTCTTCACCTAGTTTTTCTTTTATTTGACCTGTATCTAATTTGTATAAGGGAAAACCACCGAATTGGCACAAAGAAAATTCATCAAAATGGCCACCTCTCATGACTTTGGAGAGTCGGTTCTCGGATCTCAAAATGTCTCTGTAAGGCTTTAATGATAAGCCAATAGCTACCTCCTCACTTTCTCTCTCCTCTATCTCTCATCTCTCTCTCTCCTTACTCTCTCTCCCTTTCTCTTTCCTCTCTCCCTCCTCATGCAAATAAATCTAGTTTATCTGCATTCAACAACAACATTTCTAGTTTCGAAGGTCCAATTTTTTTTTTTTTTTTGTTTTTCAAATTCAAGATCCACAAGATTGTTTCATTTGAGCACGAAAAGGACACTTATAGCCGGAGACGTCACCGGGAAACCCTCAAAAGACGTCAAGTTTACCGGAAATTTCTCTAGCTTTACCGAAAACGTCTCTAACTTTATCCGAGACGTCTCGATGGCGCTGAGACGTCACCGGAGACATCAGGTAGGTCTCTGTGACGTATGCCGGTCCTTTGCGTCTCTGTGACGTCTCCTACCTCCCCAGATGTGTTTCCTAGACAAGTGGCATCGTTTCATTGGGCAGCACCGGTGGCGTTTCCGGACTCGCTTCCACCTCCTCGGAATCCGAGAACTGACTCTCCCAAGTCGTGGGATGTAGCTATTTTCGTGAAAATCTTTGGTCAACGGCCATTTCCATGATTTCCCCCTCAATTTATAATTTATTATCCTAATATTAATAGACAACCTGATTTGAATAGTGTGTGGACTCCTATCCACACGCTATTGGCTGCCTATTTTTTTATTTCCACCATCCTCGTCTATGGTTATAGGCTTTTGTTTTCTAAAAGCCTTTGAACATACCCGGTTAGTGTAGTGGTGATGGTGTTCTTATCTTCCCTCTTTACCCAAGTTCGAGTCTGGCTTGTCCTCTGTTTGACCATATATTTTTTTCATGACTTTCTGCTTCACACGTGTCCTTACTTGTCCTATTTTAGCCTATATGTGTATTTCCCTCACCTTCTCACTTTTTCTTTCTTTTATTAACCCTTAACCACCCTTTTCACTATACCAAAACCGTTTGCCGTCTATTGCTGATGGATATTCCCAAGTGTCTTTGTTTATGCATCGGCCAGTGGGACTGGGTGGCGGTGTTATGTTGTTTAGTATTGCTAGATTGTGTACAAAAATGGAAAGTTTCAAGCAATGTTAATTTGCTTCATATCGAATAATGGGAATGTGTCTAAGGGGTTTTGCAAAACCGGTTAATCCTTTCTTTTAAATCTGATTTCTAATTTCTTTTTCTTAATCGGAATCGTGATATAGGGATAGCTTCTTGCTATTGTTTGTGTCTCCTTCCAACATTAGGCAATCGTCTCTTTTTGTCCGAGGTTGATAACTGGATTGAATTGTGCTCAAGACAAGAGATAATAAATATACTCAGGGACTCATATACAGATTTTGTGAAGGTATACAAATATGGATGTTTTTGTATTGTTGTTTACCTAAACGTATCATAAACAAAATTTTATTAGTATCGATTCTTTTTTGGTTTTCAAGTGAATACAGTGGTGGTATTAGAGTTCTTAATCCTATGAGTTTAAAATCACTATCACAAGAAACACAACAAGAGGTAAATCAACAGATCATATGTGTGTTTTGTGTGTTTTGTTTTTGTGTATTGTGTTATTTTTAAGTGGCTTTTTTTGTACTGTTTGGATTTATTGGATAAAACACAAATACAAATCGAGGATAGTTTAAAAGTTAAACCTTGGTTTATATATTTGAGGAATTTTAGGATAGGTGGACCAGTGGAGGAAGGTGTTCAGGTCCGGGTGCGGGTTTTCGGCTCAGTTGGGTCATTGTACGTGTGTGTATGTTTTTCAGAGGAAAGGGGTGTGTTAAAGGTGGAATGATGTGATTTGGACCATTGGTTACACGTGACATCAGGTAAACATACTGTTATAGGTGGTGTTAAATGTGCAGTTTAGCTTTACATATAGAGAAAAAGCAAGATCTCCATATGGAGATCTCCATAATATAGAGAAAAAAAAAGCAAGATCTCCATATGGTATTCATTGACCTTGAAAAGACATATGACAGTGTGCCACGTAGATTGATTTGGGATATTTTAGAGGGTAGAGGAGTCCCTAGGAAGTAAATATGTATGGTAGAACTGAAACTAGTGTCCAGGCAACGGTAGGAGATACCGATTTATTCCTTGTGGAGGTGAAACTCCACCCAGTGTCTGCATTGAGTCTATTTCTCTTTGCGGTAGTCTTGGAAGAGTTATCTAAGTCGATCAGAAGCCAGTGCCCTGGTGCTTGCTTTTTGCAAATATTGTGTTAGTTGCAGAAACTAAACAAAATTTGAATGCAAGGTTAGAGGAGTGGCAAGAAGCTTTAGAGGGAATGGGTTTAAGGATTAGTCGCTCAAAGACGGAGTATCTCTATTGTGATTTCAGTGGTGTTAGTGAGGATGAGGAAACTCATATCACTATTTAGGGTAAGGTTGTCCCGCACGTCACTAAGTTTAAGTACGTAGGATCATTTATTCAAAAGGATGGAGATATAGATTGTGACTTAACACATAACATACTAGCTGGGTGGTGTAGGTGCAGAGCAGCCACCGGGGTATTGTGCGATAAGCGGTTCCCAAATAAATTAAAGGGGAAATTTTATAAGACCGTAGTTAGACCTGCTATGTCGTATGGGACAGAGTGCTGGCCAATCAAGAAGACGCACGCACGTAAAATGGAGGTTGCAGAGATGAGGATGCTTGGGTTAATGTGCGGGCACATAAGGCTAGATCAGATAAGAAACGAGGTTTTAGAGAAAGGTTAGGAGTGACTAGGATATCAGACAAAATAAAGGAATAGAAATTGAGATGGTTTGGACATGTGAAGAGGAGACCAAAAGCAACGGCGCGCAGTTAGAGTAGTGGAAGCATGCATTGTAGAGGGGAGAAGGAAAAGGGGCATACCTAAATTGACCTGGTATGAGCGGACTCGACAGGATCTCATAGAGTTGCACCTCTCTGAGGACATGGTCCAAGATAGGAGTTCGTGGAGAAGTAGTATTAAAGTAAATGACTTTTAGGATTTGACACTTAGATAGCATACTGTTTATTAGGAGACCTTAACTATAGGATTTCTAAACCTATATTGATCTATGTATCTTTTTATCTTGTTTTATTGAGTAATGTGAAACTTGCATGCGGTTGTCTTCTCGTTTACATGTTTGTATGATGGTCAATGTAATAGATTTTTATACACTATCTTACTAGCTTATTCCTGCACTTGGTCCGTTATCCGATAACGACTATCCCTATGGTACTTATCTCTTTACTTGTACGTTTGCCTGTCTTTTGTTCACTTTTTTTAAGCTGGGGGTTTCTCTGGGAGCAGCATCTTTATCCCTATTGGTAGAACTAAGGTGTGCCTACATCTCACCCTCTCCTGACCCTACCAATCGTTTTTACTATTCGTGGAATATACAGGATATGATTGATTGATTGAAAACTTCACAAGAAACACAACAAGAGGTAAATCAACAGATCATATGTGTGTTTTGTGTGTTTTGTTTTTGTGTATTGTGTTATTTTTAAGTGGCTTTTTTTGTACTGTTTGGATTTATTGGATAAAACACAAATACAAATCGAGGATATTTTAAAAGTTAAACCTTGGTTTATATATTTGAGGAATTTTAGGATAGGTGGACCAGTGGAGGAAGGTGTTCAGGTCCGGGTGCGGGTTTTCGGCTCGGTTGGGTCATTGTACGTGTGTGTATGTTTTTCAGAGGAAAGGGGTGTGTTAAAGGTGGAATGATGTGATTTGGACCATTGGTTACACGTGACATCAGGTAAACATACTGTTATAGGTGGTGTTAAATGTGCAGTTTAGCTTTACATATAGAGAAAAAGCAAGATCTCCATATGGAGATCTCCATAATATAGAGAAAAAAAAAGCAAGATCTCCATATGGTATTCATTGACCTTGAAAAGACATATGACAGTGTGCCACGTAGATTGATTTGGGATATTTTAGAGGGTAGAGGAGTCCCTAGGAAGTAAATATGTATGGTAGAACTGAAACTAGTGTCCAGGCAACGGTAGGAGATACCGATTTATTCCTTGTGGAGGTGAAACTCCACCTAGTGTCTGCATTGAGTCTGTTTCTCTTTGCGGTAGTCTTGGAAGAGTTATCTAAGTCGATCAGAAGCCAGTGCCCTGGTGCTTGCTTTTTGCAAATATTGTGTTAGTTGCAGAAACTAAACAAAATTTGAATGCAAGGTTAGAGGAGTGGCAAGAAGCTTTAGAGGGAATGGGTTTAAGGATTAGTCGCTCAAAGACGGAGTATCTCTATTGTGATTTCAGTGGTGTTAGTGAGGATGAGGAAACTCATATCACTATTTAGGGTAAGGTTGTCCCGCACGTCACTAAGTTTAAGTACGTAGGATCATTTATTCAAAAGGATGGAGATATAGATTGTGACTTAACACATAACATACTAGCTGGGTGGTGTAGGTGCAGAGCAGCCACCGGGGTATTGTGCGATAAGCGGTTCCCAAATAAATTAAAGGGGAAATTTTATAAGACCGTAGTTAGACCTGCTATGTCGTATGGGATAGAGTGCTGGCCAATCAAGAAGACGCACGCACGTAAAATGGAGGTTGCAGAGATGAGGATGCTTGGGTTAATGTGCGGGCACATAAGGCTAGATCAGATAAGAAACGAGGTTTTAGAGAAAGGTTAGGAGTGACTAGGATATCAGACAAAATAAAGGAATAGAGATTGAGATGGTTTGGACATGTGAAGAGGAGACCAAAAGCAGCGGCGCGCAGTTAGAGTAGTGGAAGCATGCATTGTAGAGGGGAGAAGGAAAAGGGGCATACCTAAATTGACCTGGTATGAGCGGACTCAACAGGATCTCATAGAGTTGCACCTCTCTGAGGACATGGTCCAAGATAGGAGTTCGTGGAGAAGTAGTATTAAAGTAAATGACTTTTAGGATTTGACACTTAGATAGCATACTGTTTATTAGGAGACCTTAACTATAGGATTTCTAAACCTATATTGATCTATGTATCTTTTTATCTTGTTTTATTGAGTAATGTGAAACTTGCATGCGGTTGTCTTCTCGTTTACATGTTTGTATGATGGTCAATGTAATAGATTTTTATATACTATCTTACTAGCTTATTCCTGCACTTGGTCCGTTATCCGATAACGAATATCCCTATGTTACTTATCTCTTTACTTGTACGTTTGCCTGTCTTTTGTTCACTTTTTTTAAGCTGGGGGTTTCTCTGGGAGCAGCATCTCTATCCCTATTGGTAGAACTAAGGTGTGCCTACATCTCACCCTCTCCTGACCCTACCAATCGTTTTTACTATTCGTGGAATATACAGGATATGATTGATTGATTGAAAACTTCAACAATGTAATTGGTTCAACACGGTACTGTATACAAAGGGACTTATCCATCGGGGTTGAAACTAGGTGCAAAGAGACTTATCGGCTTATGAGTGTCCTCATCTTGGCGAGAGGTTTTTGAATATGTAACTTATTGGTAGATTTAATCTTAGACTAAAAATGGCGAAATGTTTACATAATTCAGGGGTTAGCTAAAAAGATCAGAATTTGAGGCAGTTTGAAGACTTCAACAATGTCATTGGTTCAACATGGTACTGTATACAAAGGGACTTATCAGGCGGGGTTGAAACTGCACCTTTAGCTAAAGATTGTTCAAAGTAACTTGAGAGCCAGTTCAGAAAAAAAGGGCGTGTTTTAATTTACTTTTGTGTAAAAAATTAGTTCCTTATTATTGTATTTGTTTTGATATAATCTCATATTAATATCTTATCCGAGGTGAACCACATGAATTTTGTCAACCTTCTTGGATTTTGTGATGAAGATGCGCCTT
>JAQQBG010000732.1:0-2500 GCA_032199755.1 Ambrosia artemisiifolia
ACCCAAAAGAGTTCCTAAGGGTTTTTTCAAGAGGTTGTGTCGCTATACTTGAGAAAATTTTACAAGTGTTGAAAATTTTTACAAGTGTTGGGAATTTTACAAGTTGTTCATACAAGCATAGTTGGTAGAAGTGATATACCAAGGTTAGAAGACAACGTTTCTACAAGGGTTTGGAAAACTATCACTGATTGGAAAAGCTAATGTCTGTTCCTGTCACTATGCTTTTTATTCAGAATGTATATATAGGAGGGACATGGGGATTGACACACCCCTAGGGTCCTTTCAAGGTTGGTGAGCGACCAGGCAACAAGAGGCTGGCCTAGTAAACTAAGCACGATGCACTATGAACAAGCATAGTGCCATGCCTAAGCCCCACTTTGTTCTTGGATGTTGCATGCTAACGTGACCACCATGCTTGTTGACATGCCTTGTCCCTTGCCCAAGCCCCACATCGCCCAACTCGTTGCCTAAGGAACTGACCACGATGCCTTAGCCTGACACACCCCAAGGTCCTTTCAGGGTTGGTGAGTGACCAGGCAACAAGAGGCTGGCCTAGTAAACTAACGGTGCACTGTGAACAAGCATAGTGTGCCTTTGCCTAAGCCACACGTTGTTCCAGGATGTTGCCAGGAAACCATGCCTTGTCCCTTGCCCAAGCCCCACATCGATGCCTAAGGAACTGACCACGATGCCTTAGACTGACACACCATGGGTGCTTTCAGGATTGGTGAGCGACCAGGCAACAAGAGGTTGGCCTAGTAAACTGACCACGATGCACTGTGAACAAGCATAGTGCCTTGCCTAAGCCCCACTTTGTTCCAGGATGTTGCCAGACAACCATGCCTTGTCCCTTGCCCAAGCCCCACATCGTTGCCTAAGGAACTGACCACGATGCCTTTGATTGACACACCATGGGTCCTTTCAGGATTGGTGAGCGACCAGGCAACAAGAGGCTGGCATAGTAAATTCTGACCACGATGCACTGTGAACAAGCATAGTGCCTTTGCCTAAGCCACACGTTTTTCCAGGATGTTGCCAGGCAACCATGCCTTGTCCCTTGCCCAAGCCCCACCTCGTTGCCTAAGAAACTGACCACGATGCCTTTGAATGACACACCATGTGTCCTTTCAGTGTTGGTGAGCGATCAGGAAACAAGAGGCTGGCCTAGTAAACTGACCACGATGCACTGTGAGCAAGCATAGTGCCTTTGCCTAAGCCACACGTTGTTCCAGGATGTTGCCAGGCAACCATGCATTGTCCCTTGCCCAAGCCCCACATCGTTGCCTAAGGAACTGACCACGATGCCTTAGACTGACACACCCTTGGGTCCTTTCAAGGTTGGTGAGCGACCAAGCAATAAGAGGCTGGCCTAGTAAACTAACCACGATGCACTGTGAGCAAGCATAGTGAGTTGCCTAAGTCCCCACATTGTTCCAGGATGTTGCCCGAGTACAACGGGCCCGAATACGATCGAAAGGGCCAACGGGCCCGAACACAACCCGTTAAACTATTTTACCCGAAAACATGATACGATGACACTAATCAACTCTAACCATGCCCGCGAGCAAGCACGCAAAGTTTCGTGGCGATTAGGCGTCGTTCGGTGGTGTTTCGGAGAACACCGGGTGTTGGATGGATGCCCGGCCCGCGGGCCCACGGACCCGAAAGCAAAGTATTTTTACGGGACCCTTATATTTCGTTATTTCGAAGGCTCACACAAAGTTTCGTGGCGATCCTAGATCCTTTGATATGGTTTAGGGCCAATCACATAGTCCGGCGCACCGTCAATGGCCCGGTCAACGGGCTGACCCGATCAAGGCGGACCGTGACACCAAACGTCTCTGGTTAGCCCCTAGAACACCCACGTAAAGTTTCGTGGCGATCCGACGTCGTTTGATGGGTTTACGATGATTACATAACGAATAAACGTCCCGGGCCGACCGAGCCCGGCCCACGGGCCCACGGGACCCGAACCCAGAATTTTCCGGTTCCGAACATCTTAAAACATTGCCCCGAGGCACCACGCAAAATTTCGTGCCAATCCGACGTCGTTTGATGGGTTTTTGATAGGGTCCCAAAAAATTATCATTCCTCAAAAAATTAATGTCTATTCCTGAAACTTAACTTTTTGTGCAATATGTATATATAGGGGAGGGGTGTGTGTTGGGAAGGGCTTGCCTGGGTGAGGCTTGGCAGCGCCCAAGGAGGCCTTGTTGGCCGAGAAACAAGGCTGCCAAGGCCTTGTACACAAGCTAAATTGCCCCAAGCAAGCCACGAACTCGAGAACCAAGTGCCCCTCCTGCCCACGTTGCCTAGGAATGTTGCCCAACGACTTGGTTTCTCGCACAACGACTCGTGTACATAGGCCCAACGAGCAGCAAACCTCGAAAATTATCAATCCTCGAAAATTTAATGTCTGTTCCTGTCACAATGCTTTTTGTGAAATATGTATATATAAGGGAGACATGGGGCTTGAGCAACCCCAGTGCCCGACTAAGGC
>JAQQBG010000733.1:0-30271 GCA_032199755.1 Ambrosia artemisiifolia
TCATATGCGGGTAGCCGAACATCATCTCAAGGCCTCGGCGGCAACGGGCCGGAAACCCAATTACTTGCCCCCATCGTCGTTTCGCTTTGCTGTCGGCGGGGAAGCGACCGAGAAAAACAGTTATCACAACCCCGGCGCCCAGCACAACAAAGGGAGGTCGCGGTGCGGGCGGCGGTGGGCCGCAGTGGGCGGCGCCGACCGGTCCGCCCCGAACGTGACCCGTGCGATCTGCAGTGCGCCCCAGAGCGCCCACCCACCGTGTCCAGCTGCCCCCCGGCCCCACGACCTTCCCCCACCACTTCCTTCCCAATAAGCGCCTCCGCAGTGTTGTGGTAAATAATTACTCGCCCCGAGGCTCTATGGAGCCCTCAGAGGAGCCTATTGCCTCGGGATACGGGCTTCTCTCGGTAGGGTAGGTGTGTGCACCCAAACACCACTGTTTACTGTTTACCCTTTTTCGACGCGTACATGACGAGGACATGCACGCATCAAACGATGCAACATGGGGTGCATGCACGCCCATTGACTAAGCACACACTTGTTTTCACCGCGCACGTCGGCCCGCAGCGTCGGCAACTCCTTCAACTCTTTAGTCCGAGGCCCTGGCGAGCGCCTGCGAGTCGCCGACAGGCAGCACGCTGCACAGCGGTGTGCGGCGGGACAGTCTACCTCCCAGGCGCTCGCTACAGCCGGCAAGGCCGGCAGGCAGGCAGGCAGGCAGGCAGGCAGGCAGGCACCTCGCGCGTGAAGGGGCATCAAGCGGCCTAAGCGTCGTCAAGCGGCGGGGAGCGAGCGACGTCCCAGTGCGTCGGAGCGAGCGAAGAGGCGTGCAGCCCCGCAGCCCCGCCGCACCGCGTGGCGCTCGATTCGCCCCCGCCCTCGGTCGTTTCGCACTCCACCAGAGATTGTGACGGCGCGGCCGTGCTCGGGCTGGAAGAACTGCTCGCCCGCTCCCTGTTCCCCAGGACACGAGAGGAACGCACGAACACACACACGGACACCGTGCCCAAGGCTTGCCAGCACTAAAAGGGCTGTGCGACGGGAGCTCCGGTGAGGCGTGCTCGCCTCACACCTGACTTGCTCCATTTCCTCACCCTCAACCAGTCGCCAGAGGGGAAAATTAATTTTAAATTTGTGATCATTTTTTTTTTCACATTTTTACGGCCCGCTCTACGACCGAGTATACGACCCGCACTGCATGCGCCACAATAAAGGATTAGGGCCAGGCCGGCCGCTTTACCCGGCCAGCACGCCCCGCTGCGCGCCCCCGCCCCCCGCCCCGCCCCGCCCCGCCCTCGCACTCCCGAGGTACCGCGTGAGTGCGAGAGAGACAGAGGCACTCGCAGCATATCGGCACCGGCCGCCACCGGCGAGCAGCGGGTAAAAGCAAAAGCCCGGAAAGCAGCTCATGTTGGCTATGGAGCCCAACCAACAACCTAACCCGAGTCCGTCATGAATCGACCGTGCTTCTACGTTGATTGCATTTTTTGTTTTGTTTTTGTTTTTAACCAACATTCAGACTGCGGGGTAAAGCGCGGAAATGAATTCGTCATGGGCGGGATCAAAGCGGGACCATGTTTTACTGGCGCGCAGATGCAATATCTCGATTCGTGTTTGCGGTCGCAGCTGTATCGGATGTTTTGTCCTGGATTCTGGAGCCCTCCGCCCTGCGCCCTGCGCCGACCACCCTCCGGACAAGCAGCTTTTGTGCCGAGTCTGTCGGTGTATGCGGGCGTGCGGCATGCGGCGTGCGGCACCGTCGCCCGCAACGTCACGCCCAGCCGCGGCGGTAGGGACAAGAACCTCGGTAAGACCATCATCCCCCCGGTCCCCCCGGTGCGGCACCGCGCTCCGCGCTCTGGCTCTGAGGGACGGTCTCTTTCCGACCGAGCGAGATTATGCGGACGGGCTAGCCTCGCCGGCAGGGTGGTGCCCGCCGGTGGCGTGCTGGCGTGCTGGCGTGCTGGCGTGCCGGGCCGCGACGCGGTCGGAGCAACAAGGGCGTATCTGTGCCGTGATTGCCGTACCGATACGGCCGCGTTGCCGGGACACAGCGCGCCGGCGTGCCTGGCGAGCGTGCTCACCAACAAGAGCCATCCGTCAAGCGAGTCTAGTCTATTATCCCCCGACGTGGTCCCCGCACCGCACCGCACCCGCACCGCACCGCACGGCGCAGCGGGGGACGCGCGGAATACCAATGAGCAGCGGCGCAGCGGCGCAGCGCCGCAGCGGCGCAGCGCGGCCGAACTCCGCGCGCATACACAAATCCCTCATCTTCCTCGGGCGAAATCCGCCAAACTCCCCCGGCGCACGGTGCGCCACAAGACCTGCTTCGGCGCGACGGCGTAAGCTCCCCGACGACACGTTTTGATGGGGCCTGGCCTGAATGGCGTCTGCGGCGGCCGGGCGGGCGGTGGTTGGAGGCGGATCAGTACGGTAATGGAAGTGTGCACGGAGCCCGGCCCCGCCAGCCCCCGCCAGCCCCGCCAGCCCCGCCAGCCCCCGCCAGCCCGCGCCCCGGATGGAAGAGATCAATATCTCTGAGCAATTACTGCACAGATAGGCCTTTGTTGCCGGGAGGCAGCGGTACGGTTACGCCCAACCAGTGCCGGCCTCTACTCCACCGCGGCCTTGGTCTCGCGCTCCGGCCCCGCCGGCGTGTTCCGGACGGCGGCTTTTTGACACAAAGACGAGGAAAAAGAGCGAATCGGATGGGGAATCCGTGGACAGCTGGCGCGGCGCCAGGGAGGCGCACGCGGGGGGCACTTTAGAGATGTAACAAGCCGCCTCCGTTCAAGGCTCCTGAGTGTAGCGGGCCTTGTCGGACGGCCCCAGCAAAGCCCCCCCCTGGCAAAGGGTCACCCCACCGCGCCTGGCGTGCCTTTTGTCGCGTGGTCCTGCATTGGCGTGTGGTCCGTGTGTACAGTGCATGCAGCCCGCCACGGGACGGCAGGTGGTCTCTCTCGCACGCAGGAGGCGCAGACACGCAAAACGCCGTTCGGAACCAGCCCGCCCCGCGTGGGGCCATTGGAAGGGGAGCATTGTGGGCGTGGGGGGTCGTGGCTTGAGCGGCACTTTCGCAAGGACCTTGCAGTCACAAGAAAAAACCTCCGCGTGTGGTTGAGATCGACATTTTGTTGAGCCAACCGAAATTCGGTTTTAGGTTGCGTTTGCGTTGCAGCAACGGATACGTCCGCGCTGGAAGGCGGCCAATGAAACAGAGTCTGGCAAAAAGCGTTTACACCCCACCCAATCGAAATCGCTCTTAAATCGAGGAATCGATTCATGGTGTCATGAAACTCGATTGGATCTCTGTCCAACGACTCTAGAGATGAAAACCAGGCCGGAATTCAGTCCGCAGACAATGGCGGTCTTCTGGCTCACTGTGTGGGCTGCCGCGTTAGTTGTGCTCGCGGTGGGGAGGCGTGGAATGGAATGCCGCCAATGCGGTCCGGCGGGCGGCGTGGTGGCCGGGCGGGCCGTCCGGCTGGCAGCGTCAACGCCGGATGCAGTCCATTGCAATAATCGGATCGGCTGGCACTGATTTGTAGCCCCGCCGGAAACCGACGGGGTAGAGGGGGGGGCCTCCTCTCGGCGTTCGCCAACGGCACTGGAATAAACTGGCCGGCGCGCCGGGACGTTGCAACATTGCCACTCGCCCCGACAGACCAGACCACTCTAATGGGCAAGTATAAGCGAAGCCCTGACCGTGCTGCGGGTCGCGCAGGTGGCTCGCCTCGGGTGCAGCCCCTCAAAGTCGCCACCCAGCGAGAACCGGGAAGGCATGACACGACATTGCCACGCGTCGCTGGCTGCTGGAGAGGAGACGTAATTACGGAGCAGGGGAGTCTGCGACCGGCGCGGCACGGCCCTTTGCTGTAGACGCGACACAGAGGTCCCGGCTCTACACCGCCCCGCCCCACCCCGCCCCGCCGCAACGCCCCGGGGTGACGCGTGGCCCACTCCAGATGGCGCCGCCCTGTCCGCCCTGCCGACGGTGCCACGTAGTGGTGAAGTAATTAGGAGCATGAATTTTAACGACGGATTAGTCCCAAAGTTTCAAAGAGCGCACGCCGCCTCCGCCCCTCCCCACTGGCCGCTCCAGCCCAAAACGGAGACAGTTGGAGTGGTCGGGACGTGGCTCGCCGCGCCGGCCCTCGCCACCGCTGCTTCCTCTCCCACGCAGTGAGAGCACTGGTGGGGTCCAACGCTCGATTCGAGCACTATTCAACGACTCTGGACTGGATGCCGCAACGTGCCCCACAGTGTTTGGCCCTGCGCCGCTGCGCCACCGGTCTTGTGCCCCGCTGCGCCACTGCGCCCCGGCCTGAGCCTC
The DNA here is from genome assembly GCA_032199755.1 of Ambrosia artemisiifolia. Classification (NCBI taxonomy): domain Eukaryota; kingdom Viridiplantae; phylum Streptophyta; class Magnoliopsida; order Asterales; family Asteraceae; genus Ambrosia; species Ambrosia artemisiifolia. The sequence continues at coordinate 4,337 of JAQQBG010000733.1, forward strand.
GTTTCTTTGAAAAGGCGGAGAGGTCTCACTTGACTTGGCACCGGGCAGACTTTTGTTCCCTCGCGAGCATAATGCCTCCCTGGACGGCCTGGCGGACGCGCCCACCCAGGCCGAGGCAGCCTGCGGAGCCTGGACAACAGATTAATTAGCGGGCAATTCATTAAGGGGACGCAAAGACGCTGCAAAGGCGCTGCAAGGCGGAGCACGGTGGGCCAGAAGACCAGCGTCGGTGGCCTCAACTCCAGGAATGTTTCGATGTCCATTAAATAGCACTCTAATCGCGCGTGGGATCCCATCGATCTATTCATCGTTCGCAGAGCAGTCCATCGATAGGGTCCTAGGCTCAACTCGAGCGCTTTTAACGACTTTCGAGATCAAAATACGCCCAGAGTTTCAGCCACCAACAACGGTCTTCTGACCCACGGTGCGGGGCCCTTCACAGCGCCTTGCAGTGGCAGGCGGAAGGCATTGCGCAGCTGTTGCTGCACGGCAAGTGGGGCGAGAAGAGGCACGGAGAGGCGCGGAGAGGCGTGGAGGGGCGCGGAGGGGCGCGGAGAGGCGTAGAGAGGAGGGGAGAGGCGTGGAGAGGCGTGGAGAGGACAGGCTTTTCCTTACAGATTGCATGTCCCATAGGCCCTCCCACCCCACCGCGTTGCAAGGCGTTGCTCCACGCACACCCTACGCGCAACGTGGTGCGAACGCGACGCAGCGCAGCTAGCAACGCAGCAAAGCTTTGCTTTCCTACGGCTTCGACGTTTTCCTCTGGAGTGCTCTCGTGTCTCAGTCGGTTTCCTTCCCACTCCGTGAGGAGGGAGATGCGCCTGAGGATGAAAGCAAAGAGTCCGCTGTCTCTCTCACACTCCCTGGACAGTCCGGGCAGCCCGTCGGCAGGGCGCAGGTCCACGTCGGAACCGTGAACAGGGCGAGCCTGCGTCCCAGCAACAACTGGTGTGTGGTGACGGCGGCCAGCCCAAGAGAGTGCTCTGTCCGCACCAAGTTTGTGCCTTCGCACCATCTGGGGCAGCGTGCATCTTTCATGGCCCTGGGGCGAAGCGAGCGGGAGTAGGGCCACCACCGGCCACCACCGGCCACCAGCGGACACGGGTCAGGGCAGCCCGGTCTTGGAGACTTTGTACAGCGCCGCGCCGAGCCGTGGCAGACGACCGCAGCCGGGAACACGCGGAGCAGCCCTGGGGCAGGTCGAGCATTCGTTGCCTGGTGGCACGATCGGTGGGATTACGTCGACGTGCTCGCTCGACGGCGAAACTTCGGGGGATACAATTTTCATGACCGATGCCTGCGGCGCAGCGGTGGCGCACGGCGCGCCGTTCGGCTCGGCTCTGATCCCGAAAGGAAACATTTTTACGACTCACGATAAACTCGTCCAAGTACAGAACCGGTGATAAAGCTCAAGTTGTGCGTGCAACGGAGACTTTCTGATAATCTTCTAACGCTTCGTTGTCGCAACAATAAACGTTCGCTACAGGAACCAACTAAAATCTACCAGCTTTCTCAAAAGTCTACTTTCCCTATACAGCAGGTGGCTTTTTTGGCGCCATGAGACCTTCGCGCGGGGCCTCTCACCGCCCTTCCTCAGCCCTCACCACTCACCCCTTGCAGTACCTCGCTCGCTGATTAACTTGGGCTGCGCCGCTGCCACTGCCGCTGCCACTGCTACCCCACGAGCACGCCGTCCTCATTGCGCGCGTGTCTCTCCGTCTCACCGTGCTCAGGCTTTGAGCCCCTAGCGGCCCTAGCGGCGCCGTGCCTCACGCCTCACCGTGTCCGCCATTAATTAAGCGCGGCGCCCACCGCATCGCATCGGCAGCCGCAACTCAGAGTGCGCCGCGCAGCCGCAGCCGCCCGACGGAATCCTGAGACGACGGCTGCACGAGAGCCCGGCAGGTGCGCGGTAAAGCTGCACGCCGCTTTCATGAAAAAAGCTCCCCGTTTCGAAAAGAAAGGCTGGTCCAGGTGCGCGGGAAACACTGCCGCAGCGTTGGCGGCTGTCTGGCTGCGACTGTGATGGGCGGGGCGCGCGCCCTGTGCGGGCTCCGTGCGGGCGGGGGGGCTTTATGTGGCCGTCCGTCCGCCACTCAATCTGCCCCAACCTGTCCGGGGACTCCGACAACCCCAACACCAAACGAGGAAAAAAAGTCCCGAAGTTACGGGCTGCGTGTACCTGGCAGCCTGGCGCTGGCTGGCGCTGGCTGGCGCTGGCTGGCGCTGGCTGGCGCTGGCTGGCGCTGGCTGGCGCTGGCTGGCGCTGGCTGGCGCTGGCTGGCGGGGCCGGCCGCCGAACGGTGGACTCCCAAGTCGCTTTCCGGTCCATCTCTCTCTCACCACCAGTGGTCCAGAAGACCACTGTCGGCGGCCACGTTTTAATCTCTTGAGTCGTTAAATAGTGCTCGCTTTCATCAAAGGATTCCTATCGCCCTTAGAGCACCATTGGTGAACGGCGTGCCAACATACCCAGCGTTTCGACCGGCCTTCACGCCCACTGTGCAGCACCCAGGCTGACGCAGGCTGCCCCTCCCCCTCCCCCCCGCACACCGTCAAGCCAAACCCTACGGGCCCTTTGTTCCAGAGGTTGAAGAGGGGGGAGGGGGGTCGCGCAAATGACGGCCCGGGTGGCGGGGTGGCCCGGGGGGGGGGGGGGGGGGGGGGACTCGTCTCCTCCGTGGATCTTATTACCATGGTGACCGCAGTCAAACAAAGGAGCTTTCAAGCTGGATGGCGTTTACGCCTGAAATGGTGCGTGGGGAGGGATCCCATACATTTAGACAGGAGGCATAGGAGCGGAGAACCCTCGGGAGAACCGGTTAAGGCTTCATTTCAAGCACAGTGTCATAATCGCTCTCTCGTCTTTCCAGCTCAGTGTGTGGTGTGCCAGCTCGCGGTAGCAAAGCCGATTCACCGGGGCTTGGCAAGGGTCCGGCCGCGGTGCCGCGGCGGCCGACCATTTTTGCGCCGTTCCTCGGTCGCGAAAGCAGGGAAGGAGGGGGAGGGGGGGGGCGTTGGAACGTGTTATGCAGAAGACCTGTTGCGAGGAGGCAGGCGCTTTCCGCACGCTGCACACCGCTATGCCGGCATGCGCCGTGCGCCGTGCCGCCGCACCATGTAAGCCGGTGTAAGCTGATCGCACACACGGTGCGGCGCGGTGCGGCGCGGCGCCAAGCAGCCAACACCTGGCCATAACCACGGCCAAAGCTGCTTTGGCTCGGACAAGCCGCTTGCCCCAGGCTTCTCCTCCGGCGCGGCGCAACCGCCCCGATGGAACACAACACATCCTAGCCACACTGAATATTCACGCTGGAACAAAGCGTGCCTGTTACCCCCTTTGATTTACCCCGCCAGTGAGGGAACGCGAGGCGCAGCTCCAACTTTCCTCCCTCCTTTCCCACTCCGTGCCTAACTAATCAGCGAGCCGTGCCGCGTGCGTGCGTCACCGCCCCGCCCCGCCCCGCCCCGCCCCGCCCCGCCCCGCCCCGCCCCGCTCTCGCACTTGAGCGCGGCAGCCGACGTGCAAAGAGGCCCAGAGCTTGTTCAGCTCGGGTCGGGGGGCTGGCGGGGGCTGGCGGCGCCCCACTGCGGCAACCGAGGCGCGTGGCGGCCTCGCGTCAACCAAAGTTTCACTTTTTATTGTACTTTTCGGCTCCGCCCGGCCCGTGCCTCGCGGCCTGACCTTGGTGCGCACGTCATGGTGGCGGGTAATCAGGCGCGGGCCGGGCCGGGCCGGGGCCTCGTTAGCCAGGGCGGCCCGCGAGCCGCGACAATGCCACAGGGCACTAGCCTGGTGGTATGGCCAGTGCTTCTGGTGTGCGAGGCCGTGACGTGACAAGCAGATTTCTGGTTGAGTGCGGGGTGGCGGCGGGCCGTGCAGGGCGCCGCGTTATGTGTCGGCTCCCCCCGAAACCTAATCCGCCATGTTGGCGCACATGTGTCCGTGCGGTCGCATTACAAGAGCCACGCCCCTGGCCTCCAGGCTGCAGGGGAGGCTACAGGTTACCCGGCCGTACGGTACGGCGTGGCCCTCGGTGGCTGAGAGGGCCGAGCTCCTGTGGGCCGAGTGGCTTCGTATCGCCCGCCCCGCAAGGCTGCCACGCCACGCCACGCCACGGCTTAGGATTAGGCTTAGAGCGCATCCTCCCTTTTGGTCGGCAATGGCAAGTTGGCAGCCCTGCGGCCCTGTTGCGCGGCCGGCCCAGGCGGCGTCAAGTGCTGCACCGCTGCACAGACCGCACCGCACTAACTTCCACTGGCCATCCTGGCAACCCAGGGGGAGCAACCTCACCACGGCGAACTCGCCGAAGCGATACACGTGGCCCGTTAGTTTGATGGCCCTCGTCAGCAAACGGCACGCGGCACGCACACTGTTTTTTGTTTTTGTTTGTTTGTTTCCAAGTGTGAGGACACTAGAAATGAAGCGTTACCGGCGTTTTCGTTCCTGCTCCCCCAATGGGAGGGCTCCTTGCCCGCGCTTCAGTCCAAGCGCAACGTCCTCAAAGCACAACAACTCGTTTCAGGTGCGCCATACTCGTACCAGTGCTCGCTCGGTACAGCCAACGACTCCCTCGGGGAGAGGAGTGTTTAGAGACAAAACAAAGTAAGACACGGGCAACAGCCGGCGCCGGGGTGCCACCCTCCGCCACCCTCCGCCACCGCGCGCCGGCTTATCATTAAAAAGAACCACCGCTGCACCACCGTCCCGCAGGCCCCCGTCGCCAAACAAGGAAAAGCAGGGGGAAAAAATCGAAGAAAACAAGAAAGACAAACAGACTTGGGGTGGTTGTTTGTGCATCCGCAGCCGAGGAACCCCTCCAAAAGAAACGACGCGACACAACGAGACCTGTGCGCGGGATGATAACGCGGCGCCGGCGCGACCAACAACGTCCCCTACTGGAACACCCTCGACGAGCGGACGCGTGCCCCAAGCCCCGCCCCGCCCCCGCCCCGCCCCGCCCCGCCCCGCCCCGCCCCGCCCCGCCCCGCCCCGCCCCGCCCCCGCCCCGCCCCGCCCCGCCCCGCCCCGCCCCGCCCCCGCCCTGAGCTCGACCCTCACGGCCCGACGGAACTTTGAAGGGTGCCGAGCCGAGGCCGAGAGGGCACGCGTCGGGACAAGGGACGTGGCGCGGTGCGGCGCCTCGAAGCGATCAACTTGGCCAGTGCAGTTCGCCCTGACGCTGTCCCTGGCAGCGCGCCCTTTAAGAGGCGCTCTCTCAGCTGGCGGGGCGGGGCGGGGCGGGGCGGGGCGGGGCGGGGCGGGAGCAGCCTCGGGGAGCGGACGAGGGCATTTAATGAGACGACCAGGAACATGTTTTCACCGTGATTGGCCGCACGTCGCAACTCAAGTCCCGTCCTTCCGCGCTCCCGCGCCCTTCAAAGTGCTCTCTCAGTGACCCGCTCGAGGACTCGCTCACTCTGGCTGCGGAAAATTAGAGAAGCAAGTGCGGCTGGATGATTTTGAAAGCATCAACACCAACGACAACAAGTTTCTTTGAAATCCGCGCACTGAGAGACAAATTGAGGCCTGGTGGAACACAGAATGTGCCGAGGCGAAACCTGCACACAGCGGGGCGGCAAATCTGTTTCGGGGGGTCGGCCGGGAGCGGCACAGTCTGCCGCTTCAGTGCATTGTGGATTGCGATGCATTTACAATTTCCATGCCGTGCGGTTCGGTTATTCGAGCGGACCGGCCGGACTGGCGGGGCTGGCAGGGCCGATCGATGGGTAAATAGTTGCCGTGGCGCGACCGGCCGCGAAACACTGCAGCCCGGCTGTGCCCTCGGCTGTGCCGTGGCCCCTAATGGCGCCTCGTGTCGCGGTGGCGCCGGTGTGCACAGCAAACAGCGAGGCGCGGACACGGCACGGCACGGCACGGCACGGCACGGCACGGCACGGCGCCAACGCCAACGCAAACGCAATAAAAGAAATGGCACACATTTGGAGCCGTTCAGCTATTCACGCCGCGACAACGCCGCCCCCACCCCGCCCGCCAGTCGCATGGAAAAGTAAGTCGTCCCGACAACGAGTCATTGAGGGGGGCGGGGCGGGGGCGGGGCGGGGCGGGGCGGGGCGAGGGGCCCTTAGCGACGCCTCACGGTGACAGATCACTCCCACGGTCCGACGGAGGGAATAATTTATGGCGGGAGGAGGGATGGGGGGGGGGGGGCATCGTACAGAACGGCCGCGGAAGCGTATCCTTGTTACCACGGGGCCACGGGGCCGTGTGTGAACCGTGAACCGTGAACCCCGCCACCAGGATGACCTGGCGGAAACCCGGTGCGAGGGCGTTAAGGGCATATGCACATGCTGTTTGGCACACCACCGCAGCATCGGCCACACGTTGGCAGAGATAGCGGCGCAAGGGCAGGGGGTTAGTGTACGGTGTACGGCGCAGGGCGTCACGTGCCCGGGCCTTTGCTTGCACAAAGTTTGCCTTTCCCGAGCCCTGGGACCAAGCGGTGGGTACGGGGCGGGGGCGTGCCGTGCGCGGTGCGGGCGGGGCCGCAGCTGACATTTCGCCCGACCGAGCGGGGCGGAGCGGGGCGGAGCGGGGCGGAGCGGGGCGGAGCGGGGCGGAGCGGGGCGGAGCGGGGAGGAGCGGGGCGGAGCGGGGAGGAGCGGGGCGGAGCGGGCGGGCCGAACACGTCGCCGGCACATTCCAAACGGGTTAAAGCTGCGAAGGGAAGGTAACCTTTACGCCCCACGCCGACGGCCCGACGCTCGGCAAGCTGCTGCATGACCCGCTCGCCGCCAGTCGCCAGGAGGAGAGGGGAGAGCTCAGCTCTGGTGTCGCACCACCAGCAAAGTGCCTGTTTGCATACTGGTTTATATATTAGTGTTTATTTTTTGATGTTTTGATTTGAGGTGGTACGTGGCACCGATGCTTTAATTTTTTTCTCTACTTTCGTAACTTTTTGGTTACTTTCCCGTCAGCCTGCCTACACCGTAGCTGTGCCCCGCCTCGTTAAGAATGTTATCACTTATTCTTCCGGGGGTGTTGTTAAACATGCAACGCTTCGGAAGTAGTCAATATTTCACGGCAGTCACGTAGTGAGCAAACAACGCAACGCCACACTCGGGTGGAGAGCGCCTGTGAAGTCGAGGGTAGGCAACCCGCCCAAACGGCGTCCGCGGCGGGCTGGCCTATCCCCCGACCCGCAGGCGCTCGGCGGAGGGCGCGGTGCGGTGCGGTGCGGCGCGACGGAAAACAAAACAAACTGCTCAACAAAACAAACTGCTCTTACCTTGGTACTTGACGCGCGCGACGAGGCCGTGCCCGGGCAGGAACAGCGCGTGGCCGAGGCTCAGGTTGACGGCGTGGTTCTGGGGCGAGTCGGCAGCTCTGCCCGTGGCCGCGTAGCCGCTGCACCAGGCCTCCTCCGCGTCCGCAGCGGACGCCGCCGTGGCCAGTGCCTCCGTCGGCGGCGGCGGCGGCGCTGCAGTCCCATTGCCGGCGACGGCCGCCACCGTGGGGCCCCTCATGGGGGCGGTGGACGACAACGGCCCCGGGGGGCCCGGGGGGCCCGGTGACCGGCCCGGCGCAGGGTCGCCCTGGAAGGGCGCGGGGCTGGTGGGGACGCTGAGCAGGAGCAGCACGACCAGCAGGGCGTGCAGCGGCACCTCAGGCCACCGCCCGCGCCGCCCCTCGTGCTCTGCGGCGTCCCCCGGGCACGAGCACGCCATGCTAGCGGAGCATGCTAGCACCGCATGCCTGGTCACCTGCAACAAGGCGCGCACAGCAGCGTCAGCCGTCAGCAACCACTCATCCTCACGAGACAGCGAAAGGCATCGTTCCAGAAAGAAAAGAAAAAGAAAATAAATAGCAGTGGCAACAAAAACTTGGTTTATCTAAATACGACTTTGTAGACTCAACGAATTGGACACACTTGTTGCATTTTCGTCTCGACAACGAAGCATGAGTCGCGACAGACATTTTGTTCTCCCTGCAGTCTTATTTCCGGGAACGACATCTCCTTCTTCGCAGTGTCCAGATCAACAAAATGTGTGTCGCGCCCACGAGATCCTTTCCGCCGCATGAAGAAGTGGAGCGGAGGGAACGCGCAGCAGTGGTAGGGTGGGGCACAGTGGGGCCAGAAACCGGTGAAGGCGGCAAAAACTCTGGGCATGTTTCGACCTCCAGAGTCGTTAAATAGTGCTCGAATCTGGCGTATGACCCCATCAATGGATTGCTCTGAGAACGAGGAGTCCATTGATGGGGTCATACGCTCGATTCGAGCACTATTTAACGACTCTGGAGGTCGAAACATGCCCAGAGTTTTTGCCGCCTTCACCGGTTTCTAGCCCACTGTGTGGGGCCCCGCAGCCACATGCCTTGTCACTCGCGTAGTCCGTGTCAGTCTGAATGCGAGTTTGTGTGCGCGTGCGTGTGTTAATGTGGCGGTCGGGGACGCCGGGCCGGGGGCGTCTCGCGCGAAGCCACCGGAGTGAATAGATATAGGGAAGACGCACACCACACACAGACAGACTGACTGACACGAACGAGCAACACGCCGCCGTCGCGCGTGCTCACACACTCACACACACACACACACACACACACGCACACACGCGCACACACACACACACACACACACACAATATCAAATCTCCCCTTCGCGGAGAAGGCAGGGGACCGGCATCATGGCGAAAAAGAAAGTAGGTCACAACACAAACCGCGCAGCCATTCACGGCCCATTGGTTTCTATCGCCGCTGCATCGATGGAGCGACGAACGGCTTTCGTAAAATCACGTCACTCGCAGAAAGGACGAGCAGCATATAAAATACAGTCCTGCGGGTGGAGCCAGCGCGGCGCGGCGCGGCGCGGCGTGTGTCTCAATCGGGCTGCAGGGAGAGCGGTTTATTGACGAGGCGGGAAGTGTTACGGGTATGGCAGGGGCTGAGCTGGGATGAAAAACAAAAACCAACAACAACAAACATACAAACAAACGCCGATTCTAGTGCTTATGGTCTGCAGGGCGCCGGTATTTTCGGTGCGTGCGTGTACTCGTGGCCGTGCTCGGGGCCGGGCCGGGTTGGGCCGCCCGTTTTTATCGACCGCGCACCGCGCCTCGACGGCTCTTTTCTCGCGTCGCGTCGCGCGCCACACCGCTCCGCTTCAAGTTCTGCACTCGCCAACAACGGAAGGCTTCCTTTTTCTCTTCTTCCATCATCTGCAGTGTCAAGGCCCGACGAGGTATCTGGTCGCCAAAACCGCCCAGTGCACGTCAAGTGCAGAGAGCGAATAAGGGTTCATCGTTCAGGAGAGAATTGAAAAAGATACTTAACTTGGCTGAGGAATTTCATACCTTGCCTGAGATAGCAAAGTTTCAACCAATTAACATATTCTTTCAAAAGAGCAAAAGAATATGAGCCATTTTATTTTTCGGGGGTTCGTGTTTGCAAGGAGACGAAAGTGAGAAAGTTTATTCTCTTAACCAACCTCTAGTCACTATACCTCGCCACACCTTCCCGCCGCGGGAAAACGAATATAGACGCCTGAAAAATTTGAAAGCCCACACACTCAGAGGAGGAGGTCCAGGACGACGCGGGCACAGCGGGACACGGCCCCGGGGTCCTGTCCACCAAATAGGCCAAGAGACTCGATTCGGCTTTTAAAAGTTGTATGGGTGAGGGGGGAGGGGGGGGGGGGGCGCCCGGGGCGGACATGCTCGGCGGAAGGGCGGACAGAGAGGAGGGGACCGCGGTGCAGCCGTCGCAAACATGGAGCGCCCCCAATAGGAGCGACGGCAGCCGCGCACTCAAGTCCAGACGACAGACTCCAGCGCCATGAATATCAAGGGAAGCATCCGCCCGCTCCACTGCCAACTTTTGGCGCGAGATCTATCAGTCCGGCCCGGCCCGCCCAGGCCCGCCAACACTCCGCGCACCACACCCTGGCAACGGCCTGCCGATGCATCACTCTCGGCGAAACCAAACAACTCGGAGACGGCGCCACGCCACGCCACGCCCACGCCACGCCACGCCACGCCACGCCACGCCACGCCCCACTGGCGGAAAGTTGAAATGAGTTGACACAACACAGTGCAACGGCCGGGAGAAGCGGCACTGTTCTCTGTCGGCAGTCGGGGGATGTTTACGGAAGCATCGACTTCGGGGTCCCGCGCGTTCTCCGCCGCTTATCCGCGGCCTGCTTCTTTGTCCTCTCCCGTCTGCTCGGAATGCCTCATCGGCACGCGGCGGCACGCGGCCCCTCAGGTGTCTGCCGGGCACGCGCGGCGGCTCTGCTCTGCTGCAGCGGGGCCAGAGGGCGGGGCGAGGACCAATAATAGGGCCGGGACGAGCGGCACTAAATGCGAGACGAGCTCCGAGCAAGCCATCCAAGCGCTGCGCGCTGCGGAGCTGTCTGTCCGGGCCGTCTTTGTCTCGTCACTGCCGGCACGGGGCTCCGCGCTCCATGCTGCGGCAGGGGCACTCGGCATCCCCCTCCCCCTCGCACCTCTGAGCGCCAGGGCAGCCAGGGCCCGCAGTGTCCGTCCGTCCATCCCGACACGGGCATCCGACGCCACCTGCGCGGCCGCGTTTCATTCATTTCATTCCTCTTTTTGTTTTTGTTTTGGAAACGAGAGGACTGGTTTTGGAGCTCGATATCGGATCGGAGCGTCGTTACTCAACAGACCCAATAGGCCGTGGCGGTGGGCAGCGGGGCGAGTGATGGATGGCCCCGCCGGCCCCGCCACTGCATAGCGACCGTGCAGTTACCGCCCGGCACGGCAGTGCGCCACAAAGAGATCGCCGACAACGAGGCGGACGACTCATTACACTGCAGCGTCTCACGCTCCACTAGGCACCTCGGAGGAACAACGGGACAACCACCCGTCTTGTCTATGGGCGACACAAAAAAAACCGCTCAACTCGCCGCCGCCGCTGAAACAAAGCCGCGCATCTCTATGTTCAGTTATCGGCATACGGAACCGGGGCTTTAAAAGGGACCAGAAGAGAAAGCTGTTTTGCTTCGGCAGCTAAAGCCGGAAGAAAAGCGTCTGTTCCTCCTCGCGGTGCAGGCCAGCAGACTGATTCCGAAAGCTCGCTTTGTCGCTCTGTCTCTCTCGCACCTTGCGGGACGCCCCATGAGTGCGAGAGAGACAGAGTGACGAAGCGAGCCTTCGGAGTCAGTCTGCTGGAGCAGAGTGTACGGAAGCGCGCACCGTGCTCGACCTCCCCTCTCCTTCTCTGTTTTGGAGCGGCATCTCTGGACAGGCTCTGGTGTGCCGCCAACACGGCGGAGCGCCACTTACTGCTGCAGGGGGCGGGGCGGGGCGGGGCGGGGCGGGGCGGGGCGGGGCGAGTCATCTAAACCGCGTGGACTCAGGTGTACGGACCGGATGACTTGATGCCTTATTCAGGCGCCCCCTCCCCCTGCGCACCGCCAGCCTGCCCCAGCCTGCCCCAGCCTGCCCCAGCGCCACTCTGCCATTGCCCCCCTTATTTCACCTGGCCGTGCCGCGGCGGGAAGCAAAGACGACCCCGCCCCGTCAGCCCCCTCAGTGACGCATCACCGTGGCCGGCCGCCAACTCAGGGCATGTTTTGATCTCCAGAGTCGTTAAATAAGTGACCGAGTAGAACGTCAATGACCCCAGAAGTGGATTCCTCCTTCGAAGAGCAACCGATCTGTGGGGTCAAACGCTCCTATCCGAGCAATGTGCCACGACTGTGGAGGTCGGAACATGCCCAGAGTCTATGTCCAAGGAGAGAGGAACCACACGCGGGGACGAAGTTGGCGCTGGTTGAGGAGTAAACTTATCGTCGCGCAGGTGCACAGTGCAGCACTCCGCCCGGGGCAGCGACGCGCCCACGCGACCCAGTTGTGTTGCACTCTGCTCCGGGCAGTCGGCCTCCTGTGCTCTCGGCTGGAAGAATGAGTCCACGCCGCGGCGAGGCGGGGGGTCCCGCTGCGCCGCTGCGCCGCTGCGCCGCTCTGCCCTCCCGCCGGCCCCGCGAAAGCGTTCCCCAGCCGCTTTAGGATTCAGGCGCCCTCCGCCCCCAGCCCGCCCGCCACCCCCGCCCCGCCCTCCCAACTTTTGGGCGCTGACCGGTCGCTTTTCCAGTCATCAATAATGTATGCATTTTCCGGCGGGGAAAATGGAAAATGTGACGCGCGCCAGCATTGAACCGCGCCGGGGGCCGCAGAAACGGGTCACTCCACGACGTCCCGCGCCGCGCGGTGACGCGCCCGACAGCGCAGCCAGCGCCGGAATCGGACTGCCCCGGATAAATATGTATGCAGGGAGGAAAAGAAGTGCCGGAGCGCGGCCAGCTGCCCTCCACGGCGAATTAGCGGAGCAGGGCAGCGGGCTCGGCCGCACTTTGTTAATCGGAAAGCACGGCTGAACCGGGGACATGTCCGGTCTGTAGACGTTACCATGCATCCTGCCCTGCGGCCCAGGCAGCGCAGGCCTCGTCTGCCGATGCACTCGTCGTTTTATGCCGCCGGCCGGCCAGGGGGTCAACAAGGGACGAACGGTTCAAAGGGAAGGGCCGGACTGAGCCAGCCGCTGCTATGGCCTCCCGGTGCGCGGTGCACGTCCACGCATTTCCAGGCAAACACATCGCACCGGAGCGCACGGGCAATCATGCCATGCAAGGATCCTGCCGAGCACACAGGGCCCGCCCCTATTCACATACGGCCTGTGAGCGAGCTGCGGTGCCATGCCATGCCATGCCGGCGATGCCATCAGCGATGCCTCGCGGGCAAATAGAGGGGCGGCCGGGCCGCATGCTTTGTGCCGGCACGATACGCCGGATCGGTACGTCGATGCCACACATACCCAACCGATCCGACAGAGTATCACGACCTCACAGAGGGCAGCAGCGCCAGCGTGCAATCGCAACCACATCAGCCCCTTGTTTTTCCTCAGTTTTTATGCATATTGTTTACGGGAAGAGAAAAAAAACCAATCAATACGCATCAGCTCGCATTAAAAGGAACCATTGTATAACGGTGCACGGCAGATTTATTTGTTTTTCATTTTTTTTAAAACCAAATGACATCAAACGCCCCTTCCTGTCTACTGTCTACTGTCTACCCGCACGCCGATAGCAGCTGTGGCTTAAAACCATATAAGAGCCAGCTCTTAAAATAATTTTTAGAAACAGACACTCGCATACGGTCTTGTGGGGGTGTTGGACGTTAACACGTTCAAACGCCACACGGGTACGTGCGTTCCCCGTTTGGCTGCAAAAAAAAACGAAAAAAATCCTATGGCAGTGAACGTGTTTTAAGGCCGTGTACAAACAAAGTTCTTCTCCATGAGCCCTGCCCCACCCGTGACAACTGTTCCTCCTGGCACGCGCTCAGTGTGGGTGTGGGACGCTGGGACGCGGGCGCAGGCTCACCTCTGCTCACACGGTCAATACGTGTAAGTAAGTACACGTCGTGCAGCTGGGCCGCGTCCCCGCCTCGCCGAGCCTGCCTGCCCTATCAGCGCCACCGAGCGCCACCAGAGGGCGCCACCTTCCCGACAAGCCTGCCCACTGCCCTTCCACCCCATCGTCCCGAAATGGGATTAACCTCAAAATGCTGGCTGGCTCCGCGATTCGCTAAGTTTCCGCGGGAACAGGTGAAAGGCTTCGACGGTGTGCCTCTTGTCCGCACTTCCGCCTCGGGCCGCGCGCCGCGCTACACTGTCGCGGACTCCACGCGGGCCACGCTTCGTCTCCCTCGCACCCCCGCGCGGCGCCAGGGCGGCAGGCGGCAGGCGGCAACGCCCAAGGCTGGCCTAGTCCTAATGGCGGTTTGATGGCCGCGGCCTGTCTGGCCTTGCGACGCCCGTACCGCCGCGCCGCAGCCTGCACGCTCGTCCCGCCCCCGCCGCCTCTCTCGCACTCGCCGAGCGGAATGAGCGAGCTGACGGCACTTGTCATTTTCTTAGGGCTTTATGAGGATACGAGAGACGTCTATACGAGAGGCAGGAGGTCATTTCCTTCTCCCGGGATGTGCAGGGCGACGACGGCCGTCCCGCTCCCCCGAGGCTCCGTTTCGACTTTTCATTTTCGCCTGGATGTCTGCTTCCATAGCTCCGCTAACTGCGCTAACGAATGGCCGCTCGGCTCCAATTACTCTTCAGCTTCAGAAGGGCTGTGCCGCTGAAAACGGAGCCGCCGCCGCCGCCCCGTAGCATTATGCAAGACGCCCACCCGCGCCAGGCTGCGCCAGGCTTGGCAACGCCGTCGACGATCTAATCGCGATCTCAAGAGGAGGCGAGAGAGAGGGCGGTAAAGCCCGGCAACACCGCGGTGCACCGCCACCACGCCGTCAGCCGCGTCAGCACTGCCCCAACGGTACCTCGACGTTTCAACTTCAACCATGGGCGCGTGCCGCGTGTCGCGTGAGCCACCCTGCAGCCCACGCTGTCAGGTGTCGACGCCCCCTACCCGCAGCACGGCGACCCCGTGCCCCGTGCCCCGAGCGCGGCGCAGCACCCCAGCACAGCGCCTACCCGGCACGGCCCCGGCACCCTGCCAGCACCCCGCCAGCACCCTGCCAGCACCCCGCAAGCACGACGGTCAGGCTATGGTCACAAAACAGGGTCGATTGCTGACCACTCTACCCCCTACCCCTTGAGGGACGCCCTGCCCCGCTGGCAGGCAGCGGCCTCAGGCCGGCCACGGCCCCACGCGAGCCACGGCAGCAGCCCGAAGCCCGAAGGCCTGAATCGATGGCGCCGGTCACCCGCGCGGCCACCCAGGCAACCCCAGGCAACCCGAGGCAACCCCAGGCAACCGCGGGCAACCCCAGGCAACCCCAGGCAACCCCAGGCATCACCACAATTATCAGGAACAAAATTCTCTCGAAAATACCCACCAACACCTTGGTACCTCCGCGCTGCCGAGCTCTGAGACCACAGGTAGAACAACCCTGGTCCGCCACGTCGCCGCGGGGGCGGCCGGAGCGCAACCGCGGGGAACCTAGTGGCGCGGCCTTGGACAGAAAGCACGCTGCGACAACTACCGTTCGCTCTCGTGCAAACGACAACTACGTGCGTTCAACACTCCGGCTTCTCAGGGTTGCGTGACGACTCACACCACTCACCAAAAAAAAAAAAAAAAAAAAGGGTAAAAGAAAATGAATCAAAACCAAATTTCTTAGTAGTTTTTTTTTTTACGAAGAATTTACTCTGTGATTAGTACTTATTCTGAATGATGAAATGCGGCTTAGAAATAATCCTGCGACAGAAAGCCCGTTCGGACCGCTGCGTGCGGAGCTCTTTAAGCGACGTCTCCCGGCACGCGTGGCGCCACGCACGAGTGCGGGAGGCACGGAACGGCTGAGTGGGACTTTGAGCCGGCTGAGTGGGCCAGCAGGAAGCAGAGGGGGCGGGGGAGGAGGAAAGGGGGGGGGGGGGGGGCTACGGCCCTCGGACCGCTCGGTGCCGTTTACCTCCCGTTGATATTCGCCATCGCCGCTCTCGCCATGTCCCTCTCGCACCCTTTATCGGCTAACAACATCGACAGAGAGCGAGACCACTGGGGCGCCTCCCAGGCTCGCCGTGCCCCCCCCCCCCCCTTCCCCCGGGCCCCTCAGGGGCGCCACACTCCGGCGGGAGGAGAGGGGAGGGGAGGGGCGCCCGCGGGCCGGCCGCGCCGCCGCGCCGCCGAGCCGTGGAGGAGCGCGGAGATGGCCCGCCGATTGCCAAGGCCCTCCAGCCGCTTTACCTCCCCCGCACCTGGGCGCAGCCCCGCGGCCCGCGCCCCACCGACCAATCAGACGCAGACGGGCGGTGTGGCCCGAGCGCGGGGACAGCGAGATTGTTTTTTCAGCGGGGCGGGGGCGCCGTCCGGGGAAGGACACAGAGTGGTGGGACTGTCAGATGGGACACGGGACGAATCGGATCAAACTGTGGGAAAACAACAAAATGGAAAGAGAGACAGGCGCATAACGTACCCATTTTAAAATGGCGGGGGGTGACAGGCCCAGCCGGGGAATTGGTCCACATGTTATACAGCCCTTGGCATTAATTCCAAAGGGGACGAGGACAACAAAAATTGCACGGTTAAAAATTCATATGTTTAATTTTCCCTGCAAATCGCTTGTAATTAAAAAAAAACGACAAGTTGGCAAAAAAAAAAAAAATCAATTTTACAACAAAAATCAGCTTACAACTTTTCTGGGGAAATTACCTTGTAAAGAAGTCGTGTTATTTTACATTTACTTTCTGTCATCACAGATTGAAAGCAATCCATTCAAATTCGGGTCTGCAAAATAACGGAAGCAGTGTAGTGCACGAACACTAGAAACAGTCCGCGCGACACAGATGACTCCCCCTTATGAAGAAGGGACAAGGCGACACGCGAGGCGCGCTGCATCGGGGCCAAATAACAAAGGGCTCCCCCCCCCCTCCACCCCCGCGCGCAAAAACACGACGACTCGCCCGCCCCGTGCTCGACGGGGCAAAAAAAGGCAAGGTGGAGAATGGAGGCAAGGGAAGGGCGGGGCGCCCGGCCGGGACAAAGCGCGTCGTCGTTGAGGAACGAGCGCCACGACCAGCAGAGTAGTTCCCAGTCCCGTCGCGGCGGCGCGGTGCGCAAAACGACATAGTTCCTTTATTCCAAAGAGGCGCGCAGGACCGGCCGCGAGGGCGGCATTAAAAGTCACTTAGGGGTGGAGTATCTTCGAACTGATGTGTATCGGCCGCAGCCCGGGAGACGAGCAGGACTCCTGCCAGGGCCAGCCTCCGCGAGTCACAGCCAGAAGGCTTCCAAATCCAAAGACGCCTTATGGTGATCTGCTCTTTGTAGATCAACCGAGGGTTCCCTTTGAGACACCACATTTCTCGACAATAAGTGAAATGGAAGGCAATCAGAGCGCAAAGGGACGAGGCGAGCAAAAGGACTCGGAGAAAGCACGGCGAGGCGAGAAGGTGGGGACAGCAGCTGCGTCGCGCTGCGGCCCGGCCCGGCCTCCTCTTTCTCTGTCGCCTCCCTCTCGAATTACTCCGAAGGCGCGAGGCGGGCGAGGAGAGGAAGACGGGCAGAGGCCGTTCGGAATCAGACCGAAGGCTAGGCGGGATCAATGGAGTGGCATAATTGGCTTACTCCAGCACGCAGACACAGTCCACCGTGGGCGTGGAGGTGGTGGAGGGCCTCTGCGCACAGAGCCCCACCCTGGCCGGTCTGCGCGCCCCTCCAATTTGTCCATAAGGCCGCTGTTTGACGAAGACTTGACGGCCCAGCAGAAGCAGGCTCTACACGAGGGGCGGGGCGACGGGCCGCCAATATTTGAGGTGTGCTCGGCAGCAGGCCCTTCGCGTCCCGCCGTCCCCGCTGCCACTGGTTCGCACTCAGCAGCCCTGGAGGAGCCGCTCAGGTGAGGGCGGAACTCGGTCTGGCAGCGGGGCGCAGGGCGACATTAAGTATTGAAACCGCGCAGAGCAGCCCTGCCGCCCGCTGCTGGGCTGCCGATCGAGTGGCCGCCGTGCGCGCCCGCCGCTCACTCAGACTCGCGACACTCCGATGTTAAAAGGGAATTCATCTGCTCCGGCGAGAAGCGCGGGCAGAGGGAGAAGTCAGCGTTGCCTGCCAGCTCAGGGAAAATAATTTTCTGACCGATCCGCCATTTAGCAGGTTCTAAAGCATCGTTACTTAGAAAGTCGTGTGTCATATGTGATAAATCGTACGCAAAGTACAGTGGAGCCAACTTCGTCGCTGACTACCACAAAAACAATAGATGGAGAGGGGATGATGGTGCATCTTGTATCAAGGCGCTTCCTTTCCAACAGCCATAACGGTCATTAATTACTCCGAGGTGGCGTGGCGTGGGGTCGCTCAGCGTCGATGGGTTTCGCTCGGCGCGTCGCGCGGAACACAATAAGGGAGGAAATCGGGTCAGGACAAGTTTTTGCCGCGATCCCGGTTCCTCCACGATGACAATGACCCCGTTCTGCACACCGCCGTGGCCCGTGGCGTCCGCCTGGCCGTGGCGCCCCGGCCCGACCCGGCCCGGCCGCCCACGCGCCGCGCGCCGCGCGCCCCCCAAAAGTTTGGCGCCCAATTGTTTCGATGGGCGCGTCGTCGCGTCGCGTCGCCTCGGCCGGCGCCTCGCTTTCCGCACCGTCCGCGCCGCGCCGCCCCGCCCCGCGCCCCCACACCAACACCGTCCCGGCGGCCGCAACGCCAAAACTGGAACGGCGGGTGGCGCCAGCGTAACGCCATAGCGGGGAGGAGAGTGGGCGGGGCACCGCTGTGACAACCTCAGCGAGGGGCTCAACGCGTTTCAAAGTGACGCCGAGGTGGAAGGACAAGCGCTGGGGCGCGGTCGATATCTTGATGGGCCGCACGTTAAGGGCCAGAGACGTCCAGCCTCCCCATTTACTGGGCGGTGCGAGTGGCCCCGGGCCCGGGCGAGGGGATGCCCACGAGGGTGCGCCTCGTCCGCCACGGCAGCGGTGCAGAGCAGCTTGCAGCGAGCCGCCCTGGACACCACCTGGCGGGTCAGGGGCGGCCCAGGCAAGGGGGCGCCTGGGTGGGGCCGGAGGGGCTCACCAGGCTTGCACGCGACCGTGGGACGACCCGTCCAATGGGCGTCCGGCACGTACTCGGGGACCCACCACTGCGGCCCACCCCTGTGGCACCCTGTGGCCCACCGCCATGACCGCGCAGCCCGCCTGCCGCAGCGAGGCACGCCGAGACTTGCAGCCAGACCGCGTGCTGTTCGCACTGCTGCGTCGCTGGTCGCAGGCAACGCGGTGGACGCCCCTCCGGTCGCAAAACAAGCGCGCAGTGACCCGTGCCAAGGCCGACCGTCCAGCGCTCAAGGTCCCAGTTGCCTGCTGCCAGCCTGTGTTGCTGCGAATTTTTGCGTCATGTTCTGGCGACCCTGCGGAGAACTGACAACAGGGACAAAGCCCGCCCCTAGCGACAGAAAATGAATTGCACGGCAGGGCAGAACACGGGGGATAGGTAGGACAACCAGCTGGCCAGGCCAGGGTGATGCCAAAGTTGCCCGCCCGCCCGAATGCTCTGATACGGGGGCATGCTTATCTCGATGTGTACGGAGGCAGTGGCAAGTTCAATATAATGTGCGGCAAAAATGATGCGGCTAGAATCCCTGCCGACCCTTCTTTTCCCAGCAGAGAGGGTGGAGAGGTACCCCCCCGCGCCTCATAGACCATGTTTGCTGCACTTTTCAAATGCGGTGAAAAACTCTGGCGCATTGAATCATTGTCGCTGTGTCCTTCGCCCCCCACCCCTCCTTCCCGGCACACACACACACACACACACACACACACACACACACACACACACACACACACACACACACACGCACACACCGAATCAAAACAAAACCCCGTGACCGGACGATTAAAGCAACAACACTTACACGTCGCTCTCCGGCGTCCACCAACCAGGCCAGCCGCAGTCGCAGCCGCTCAGCAGTAGCCCCAACACAACAACAGACACAAGACCGTCGCGCCGCGGCTCGCCGCTTCCTGCACGCCGCTACGAGCGGTGCTCACGCCGGGCGCCGCACGCAAGCTGCGCGGGGTGGCTCCGAATCGCTGCGAGTCCGAGACTGTACTGCCCCTGCCCCACGCTCGCGGCCCGCGCGACTCCACGCTCTGCCGGGGAGCCGTGACGTCAGGCTGCACCAGACCGCGCCTGCGCACTGCCCCCGCCCCCACCCCCCTTACCAGGAGGGCGCAGCGAAGCCGCACAGTAGCCCTCGGGCAGGTGTAGCGTGGTATCCATGGCGACCACGTTACAACTTACAACACTGTACAGGGGTCGCGGGCAAAGAAAGGCATTTCGCTTGCGCCGTGCGCCGCTGGCAGGTGTAGCGTGCTGGAACATGCGGGCATCGACAACGCAGTCCTGCACAGCAGGCGGCAGAAAATTATTAGCGATATAACACTCGCTTTCGACTTGACACGCTTGACCTCGGCCACTGCAAATTAGCGCAACCGCCCAGCTTGATAAGAGGGTCTTTTTTGCCAAGTGATAACACGAGAGGGACGAGACGAGTTGACCGCGATGGATTGTGTTTCTTTAGTCAGGCTTTAGCTCAATGTATTTTCCCTCCGAAGCACTAGCATAACCTGCATGAAAAACAAAGATACAGGCCCCCTGGTGTCGAAATGCAACCATGCTATGTTTCCGAGACACTTTGTCAGGTTGTCCACGCGCCTGGATAGTTTGAAAAAGCGCGCCATTCCCGAAACAAAAGGGCCACGACGCGGGAATCACTCGTCGGGCGCCACGTTCAAACAGCACGGCCACGGAGTAGTTTCACGAGGCCTTTTCGACGACAAAGCACGGTCTAAAATCCTTATAAATTGATTTTACATCATTTTAATCAACATTTAGTGTCTTCGACTCAGCTGAACACACCCCCAACATCTTTAAATAAAGCTGATGCAATAGTGACGAAATGGCTTTAAGAAAAATAGTGCCTCGGTTGGTTTGCCATTTCTCGTAATTTGAGGATGTTATCAACACGTGCCCTCTCGAAGGCGGCGAGACGCTGATATGGCTTTTTAAGGAGCTGCTCGTTTATTTTCTTATCGACCGAGACGAACAAAAAAGTGTAGAAAGTAGTTCTGGAGATCGTCGACTTGCGAGCACTCCGCGTGTTCCCTCATTCCTTCCCAATGACGCCGACACAGAAGACCGTTTTGTTATTTTCTCTCGCTAATATCGGTTAAGATGGGGAACTAGTTACCAACCCAGCCGCACACATTGTGTGCCAGCACACCTAACAAAAATGGAGTAAGTTTCATTGTTTTATTGGTGAATGTGTGCTTAAAATCGGCCAAAACTTGGTTGTATAAATGGGTTCGAAGCTCTCAGCATGACTCACCTCCCCATGCTTCTGCTGTTTTTCATTTCCCCCCGCCAATTTCTCTGTCTTTGTTTTGTCGTCCTGCTTCTTTTGTGAAATTTTATTTGGTTTGTTGGTTTTTATTTTGATTTTCCAGTTTGTCGAAACTTTTTAAGAAGCATGTATAGGTTATGGAAGTCCATCACTAGTACAGCTGGCTGTCTTTGACCAACTTTTGTCTTTTATTTTTAGTAGTAATTATATGTGATTTCCTCTTCCCAGTGAATGTTTTAAATTTTAATTGATCCCAATGTGCCTCGTCAGCAGCTTTGTATATCTTTACTGTCTTTACTATTGTACTTAACGCAAGTCAGTTTCTGCCTTCTCTATCAATCGATAAAATTTCTGTAGTTTCTGATACTTTCTGTTCCCACTTCTTTTTGCATCCCTGGACTTATTTTTTAAATCAACGAAGATGTTTTTTTCTATGGCTCACATGCTGCTACCTGTATACCAGTCCAACAGTATCCTCAACTGATCTACTAACCTACTTTCACTTTTGTGGATTATGTCCATCCACACCACTGATGAATGAGAATGGAATCTAATTAATGAAAAATTCTGTTGCTAACTGACCTGGAAATCTATAATCACATTTTGAGTCATTACTTTTTTAAACTAGACACCTTGAAAGATCAATTTTCTTTGTGTGGATCAGTTAACATATGTTTAGAGTTCTTGTGCCAGATCATAAAGTATACGTCCATTTTTTTAATGTGCTTGGCAAAATTATTAACTGAGAGTAAATTATTTTGTTGTCAACTCTTCCCATAAACTCAACTGAATTTTTATCTCTATCACTAGGCAATCTTAATTTCATAAATGGGTACGACTTTTCCAATCAGGCCGCTTGATTAACACAACTCCTTTTTCTCATTTTCAGGGCCATCATGGCGTTTTCGCTACTTTCCACGATCTTTGGATCGAAACCAATCATCTATTTTAAATTCAGCAGTGATTCAATCCAACAAAAATGGAAATGGACACTGCTATGGAGCTCAGCTTTTGGAAGGTAATTGTTTATTGTATATTAATCTTCATCAAATTCATGGGCTGTTATTTTTAAAACATATCTTTTGACATATTTATTTTTTAAATGCATTGTTATTTTCAATTTCACTTCTGTTTGTAGTTTTTTCTTCATCTTTACTTCTGATCAAGGATATTCCTTCTATTTCTCATCGCTTTTTTTTATTTTCCAAACTTGTAGGAGGAGCCCCTCTCGCCCTTTTCAGGGCTTGTTGAGGAGGAAGCTGACATATGGGAGCTTTTTGGAGATATCAAGCAAGATGAGCAAGCAGAGAAAGATCCCCTGGATGACACGGCGAGGAAGGGGGCTTGGCTCCCTGACTCGCCCAGTGATTCATGTGACTCGCTTTCGCCTTCCGTAACATTCAGTGCACGAGCCCAACTAGCATCTCAACTTCTGGAAGATCTTGATGAAGTGCTTGTCAAAGAAGGTACGTACTGACTCAGTTCAAAAATTTAATTTTCATGGGAAAAAATTTATCTCATCATCTCTTGTGCAACAGTAGTTATGTAAGCAAAATCGTAAGAGGCAAGCTGGGTTCACCAGAAGTGTTCTGTTTTACTTGACGTGGGATATTCTCGGAAGACCGCTACCGTCGATACCCTGCGCGCTGAAGCGGCCGTTCTCGGCGCGCAGAGTATCGACACTCCGTCGGCAGCGCGGCGTCAGTCAGTCGTGCCTGAATGCATTGCCCTCCCGTCGGCCTCGCCGCGGCACGAGATGAGGGCACCCGGACTCCTGCCGATGGGCCGCTGTAATTTGGACCGTAGAGGGGAGGGGAGGGGGGCGGGCAGGTTGTTTACCAACACGGGTTGCCCGGCCTGCTCCCCACCGCCGTGCTATTTTTCCCCGCCTCTGCGCCACGTCCTTCCCTGCGCCAGCGAAAGTGACTGCGCCTGTCGGCGGTGCGTGCGCGGCAGCGCGATGCAGAGCAGGCGCCAGGCGCGGGTTCGATCCTCGCTGGCTGCGCTGCTGCGAGGTGGGGAACGAGGCGGAAGATAGTGGCGGGGAGAGACCAGTTGAGCGATGGCCTTTCAATCACGTGATTCGCGGATGGCCGCCGCAGACGTCTTTGTCTGGCCTTGGTGGCCTGCCCCGGCCTGCCCCTGGGTGCGAAGGAGGCCGCGCTTGTGTGGCCGCACGCCTCGGAGCGGACCCGAGACGGTCGAGCCGACCAGCGGGAGCCGGCGGTCTTGTGCTGAGCAGCCCCAGGCCCAGGCCCCAGCGAAGAGCGGCGGCAACGAGTTTAGCCGCGTGTCCTCCAGCGCCCCCTCGTCCCCCCCTCGCCCCTACCGCTGGCCCCCTCCCCCTCCGCCCCTGCCAGCTTGGCGGTGAGGTGGCGCGGGGGCGCGGGGCTCTGCGGGCTGGGCGCTCGCTGCGCTGCCGTCCGATCCGATCTGCTTGTTAGTCCCCGTGTGTCCGTCGCGACGCGCAGACCGCCACTGCCGCCGTGTCCGTGTCCGTGTCCGTCTTGTGCCAGTGTGGCTCCCGAGCCGAGTGCGTGGGTGGGCGTGTTCGTGAGCGTGCGTGCGCTGCGTGTGCCCAGGGCGGCGTGCCCGACGTAACTGTGGCCGTGACTGGATGTAGTGCCTGCCCCATGTGGTGCCCGCACCACTATAGCATGAAGTTCAGCTACCACTACACGTGGAACAAGGAGATCATTGTGAACTCTCAGAAGTTGGTGAAAAGAAGGTGAAGGGCGGGCCTGAGCTTGGGCAGGACCACACCGGCATCCCTGCTGCTGCTGTTGCTGTTGCCACCGCACCCCGTCGAGACGCCACCAGAAGCACCACTTCGACCAGCACCCAGGAGGCGAGCGCAGCGGGCCGCCAGACATGGCAGCTGTCGCTTACGGTACGCGGCACACGCGGCACGCGCTATGGGCGAGGCTGCTGCGGGGGGCGGGCGGCCCCGGCAACGGCAAGGACGCCAGGCGGCGGGTGATAGTGCCTACCTCCCCCCTCCCCTCCCCTCCCACATGAGGAAGAAGTCACCTGTCGCGGTGGCAACGAGCTGGCTCTGGCGGAGCTCAGCGCGGTGATAAGAGGGACGCCCCCCGGCAACCAAGACCTATCTGTGCGGTCCATGCAGATATGTCCTTGTTGGCGACATCGAAGTGACCTCGTGCGCGAGGAGACTGGCGCGGCTGCAGGTGCGACGCGTGGGAAAGGGCGCCCGGTCACGCTGGCTCGAGCCACGGGGGCGGATCCGACGATGAAGGAAAAAAAAGGGGGAGAGGCGAAGTTTGCGCTCTGCCGCGGAGTGACCTGTTTGCCGGGAAACCTGATCCTGCCGGCCAGGGACTCGGCGCAGTGGGCGCGGCGCGGAGAGCGCACCCCTTGATCGGCCACCGTGCACTGTGACGCAAGGGCTCTCCACGAGGCGAGTCTCTGCTTTTCTTGCACCTTTACGTCGTGCCTCCGAATGGGTTTCGGTTGTTCTCGAAAGCATCGCCGGCCTGAACAGTGCCCTGGCGGCGAGCGTGGCCAGTTAATTAGAGTGGAATCCGCTGCAACGGTACGGTGCGGCGCCGCACAGTGAGCCAGAAGATGGCTGCGATGGACCAGACTCTACGGCAACGCCGCGTAGCGCCTGAGGGGTAGGCAACGCGGGAGCACGCATGCGTGGAGAGGCGACGCTTGCCTACCCCGCAGGCGCTCAGGCTGGCTGGAGACGTGGCGCGGACTGCGCTTGGTCGCGTCCCGGCCCCGTCGGCGGCGTGCTTTTAGGGTCGCCTTGCGGCAGCTTCCATCGCACCCCGTCCCGCGCGCCCTCGCCGCGCCCTCGCCGCGCCCTCGCCGCGCCCCGATCCGATAGCGCTTATCTGCGGCCGCCAGCAACAGGTCCGCACAGCGCCTGGGCCGGCTTAGGGCGTCATGCGCGACCAATTTGAATACGTTTTGAATTTGGCGGTGCGCTGCGGTGGCCATCTGCAGCAGCCTGCTCCAGGGGGTCGGCTGGGTGGAGGACGGCGGCGGCGTGGCGCCAGGAGGCTGCAGCGTAACGCGGTCAGCGTGGGGCGGGCGTGGCGCTGGGCGTGGCGAAGGCGTTGGTGAGCTGCCAGCTGCAGCGATTGCCCAGCCTCGCCGCAGCCTGCTCTGCCTGCTGCTGCCGCTCCGCTCTCCCCCTGGCTGCCCCTGGCTTTCTCACCGGCTGCGTGCGTCGCCGAGCAGAGCCGGGCCGGGCCGGACCGGTTCGAGCGCGCTCCTCGCTCCTGGACGACCCCTCCCCTCCCCTCCAGATTGGAACTGTGGCACGGGCCACTCTCTGCGTTATCGGCCCCACTGCTCTGGGCGTTAGGATCGAACCCGACGGCGACGTCCTCCTCACGCAGGCACTGACCCTCTCGCACTACTTGACTTGGCGCTTGCAGCCACTTGCAGCGGGGAGCAGGCGACGGTTCAGTTAACCTCTGCGGTCGAAGGGGGCGATGCGGTGGCGCCGCGGCGAGGTCCCGGGCTGCCCCAGGCCGCTGCATCCCTGACCTGCCCGTCCCTTGCACGCCACGCGCGGCCTTCCGACCCCTGCGCGCCCAGGCCCTTCGGCCTTGGGGTTGGAGGCCGGGCCGGAGATAAGAGCAAGGCCCGGCGTGGGCGTCAGTGCGTGAGCGCGTCAGCGAGAGCCGGCGTCCCGTGCGAATCGCTTAGAGTGGCTCCCCCTATGCAGCGTGCTTGTAGTGCCGCCCCCAGTGACAGTCCCCCCTCCCCCCACCCGAGCCCCTTTCCTTCCGCGTTCCAGATGTGGCGCCCGGCGTCTACGATGCCGTGCTTCCTGGTGCG
Source organism: Ambrosia artemisiifolia (assembly GCA_032199755.1). NCBI lineage: Eukaryota > Viridiplantae > Streptophyta > Magnoliopsida > Asterales > Asteraceae > Ambrosia > Ambrosia artemisiifolia. The sequence continues at coordinate 29,987 of JAQQBG010000733.1, forward strand.
CCGGTCGTCATAGCCAATCGGGAAGCGAGGGGCCGCGGGGCCGCGGGGGCCGATGACTCGCGGACTTGGATGTGTTTTTTCAGAGGAATATTCCATTCTTACCCTCGGCCTTCGCGATTGAGCCGCGGCGCGACACCAACGACAGCAAGCTTTGACCTCGAACCCCGGCGTCACTGGGCCGGATCAGATCGGCCGCTCGAGGCGGTGCGTGCTGCGTCCAGGGCCCGCTCAAAAATGGCACTGCAAATGTGTCTTTTTTTTTTTTACCGTGACGACATAGAGTCG
>JAQQBG010000734.1:0-7500 GCA_032199755.1 Ambrosia artemisiifolia
GCAATGGGGAAGTTAATGCCATTTTTTATGAGTGAATGTGCCCATACTTGTTCATCATTAGAGGACACTATTTGTAAGAATTTTCCCTTATTTTTTCTTACTTTCTTTAGCAATTTTTTCATAATTGATGAATAAAATCTGATTAGGATAAAGTACAATATTATAAATCAAAATAAATTCTAAAATTATAAATAAAGGCTTTGTTACGTTTCCACATCAAAGTAAAATATAGTACTTAGTTCTTTTTTATTTCATTTAATGCCTATTGGTGTTCCAAAAGTACCTTTTCGAAGTCCTGGAGAGGAAGATGCATCTTGGGTTGACATATAGTGCGACTTGTCAGATATATTGGGTCATATGGGATTTCCCCGTTTTCTCCCCAATCGAGATATCCTCTGTTTCGCCCACGAAAGATTAATTGAATCATCAAAAATTTGGAGCGTGAAATGCAATTAGATCCATTTTTGGGGGGGGATTCTAATTACTATTATCAATTAGAAGAATTTATGGTTGGCTTAGTTGGACTACTACATTGAAGTATCCAGGCTCCGTTTAAAAAAAACCAAGTGGTAATAGATCTATTTTATATCATAAAGGATTCTTTTTTTTAAAGAAATCTTTTTTTGTTTTTTAAAACTCTTATGTTAATCAATTGAGTAATATGCATGAATCCGTCAACTTTTTTACGGAATGCGTGAATTGAAAAAAAAAAAAAAAAAAGAAGGGATAAAAAAAAGAAGTGGTAATGGGAGCATTTTGTACTATATGTGCAAATCAAAATCGGGCGGATCTTTACCCGGAGTAGAGCATAAACCTAAAAAGATTAAAGAGGCCCATTTAAGAACAAGAAAATGACATCGTGATTTGATTGGTGGATCTCGATGAAACAATCCATCAATGAGAAGTGAATTGGATAAGTTTAATTAGTTCTTTTTTGATATTATACGTTATAAGGAAAGGAAGACAAACTCGTATTTAGTTTAGTGAAAAATAAAAGAAAATCCTTTTATTATAAGTTTATTATAAGTTAGAAGGAACTTGCTATGAAAAAAGAAAAAGTATTGGAATCTACACATTGATTCTTTTTTTTTTTTTTTTTTTGAACCGTATGCGTCAAAAGGCGCCTGTACGGTTCCGAAGGGATACACTTTTACCCTAATCAACCGACTTTATCGAGAAAGATTACTTTTTTTAGGTCAAGAGGTTGATAGCGAGGTCTCAAATCAACTTATTGGTCTTATGATATATCTCAGTATCGAGGATGGTACCCAAGATCTGTATTTGTTTATAAACTCTCCTGGCGGATGGGTAATACCGGGAGTGGCTCTTTATGATACTATGCAATTTGTGCAACCAGATGTACATACAATATGCATGGGATCGGCCGCTTCAATGGGATCTTTTATCCTGGTCGGAGGAGAAATTACCAAACGTCTAGCATTCCCTCACGCTTGGCGCCAATGAGGCTTTTATTTGAGAGAAAAAAGAAGACTATGCCTTCGCCATATGAAATATGAATATTAAGTAATAATAGCATGGCACTTTGAATTTGATATAAGAAATTTTGTTTTCAAAACATTAGATTATGTATCGAGAGAGTAATATGAGAAAAAGGTATTTCCTATTTTATTATTGGAAGTCCAGTTCGGCGTCACAAACTTTTTTCACACCAGAGGTCTCTTAACAATATTTATAGAGCGAAAAAAAAAAAAAAATTCTTTTTTCCTTAGTTTATTTGATCAAATAAAAAAGCAACTTTGGGATTGCTGAATGACAGACAAATCACAGACAAAAAAATATAATAAATATATAAAGCAACGGAGCCATCATAGTATTTTTGAATTCCTCCGAAAGGAAGGGTGGTAAGTTGATCATTTACCGATCGGGGTCTGATCGATCCTATTTTTTTATTTATTTGATCGAAGGTAAGGGTCAATTTTATTGTAGAGCCGTATGCAATGCTAATGCCCGTACGGTTGTTCGATTCTATCTTTTTTTCTTGTGATTCTTTTATCTTTCTTTGTATCTTCCCCTCATCATGAAAAATGGAGAAACCTTTTATTATCTTATATCATCAGGGTAATGATACATCAACCTGCTGGTTCTTTTTCTGAAGTAGCAACGGGAGAATTCGTCCTGGAAGTGGGAGAACTGCTGAAACTACGTGAAACCCTGACAAGGGTTTATGTACAAAGAACGGGCAAACCCTTATGGGTTGTATCCGAAGACATGGAAAGAGATGTTTTTATGTCAGCAACAGAGGCCCAAGCTTATGGAATTGTTGATCTTGTAGCGGTTGAATGACAATAGCCTAGATTTCACGTCAATTCTGAAATTCGCCCTGCCGAGTTTAATATTAATATTCTCTGACTTTTATTTATTATTCTTTTTATTTATTATTCTATTGAATAAAAGTCATTCATAATCATCCGGTTAGGATCGATCTAAACCAGCCCATTATGTATATAATTCAACATGCCAACGATTAAACAACTTATTAGAAATACAAGACAGCCAATTAGAAATGTCACAAAATCCCCCGCGCTTCGGGGATGCCCTCAGCGTCGAGGAACATGTACTAGGGTGTATGTGCGACTCGTTCAGATCATGAACTAGAACAAAGGAAAGAGAACAATGTTCGAATATCAATGATCAAATAGGATAGAACGGAAAAACGAACTACATTTCCTATCTAAAAATCGATGAGATCCCTTTTATTGTGTATGAAATTTATGGTTTCTGTTGGTGTAAATACACTCACCTCAATTCAAGATGAGAAGCAATTCTCCATTGGTAGCAAATGGTTATCCATTAAGCGGAGGAAATCTTAGTTAACATAGACCCCTCTTGCAAGAACGGACTAACAGGGTCAGCTACCCAGCCAATCTTCATAATTAAATACCGTTACTGTATAGGTAGAGCTCGTTGTGAAAGACCTATTACTGGATAATTCATGGGTAGAGCCGAAGAATGTGAACTATACAAGTTAGCAATAACATTGATTAAATGAAGTAAAGGCTCCGGTGTATAGAGAAGACCTCACCGTTTAAGAAGTAACCATAGAAACGATGGAATCCACTATTTCTTTATCATTACTTTTCTTTTTTAATCCCTAGTATAGTAAAATTTCGTATTTCGAGGTGAAATGCCTAGAAAAAAGAAAAAATTGTGGTTGGGAAGGTTATAGTAGCCAAAGCCATTGGAATTATTAGTTTATACATTGGAAAAATCCGTTTTGTTATTAATATACTAGGAAAGGGGCAAAAGAATAACTGAAAGAAAGGAAATCTATTAGTTATTCGTTAAAGTTTCATTTATTCAATGACCAGAATTAGACGGGGATATATCGCTCGGAGACGTAGAACAAAAATTCGTTTATTTGCATCAAGCTTTCGGGGGGCTCATTCAAGACTTACTCGAACTATTACTCAACAAAAAATAAGAGCTTTGGTTTCGGCTCATCGGGATAGGGATAGGCAAAAAATAAATTTTCGTCGTTTGTGGATCACTCGAATAAATGCAGCAATTCGCGAAAGGGGGGTATGCTATAGTTATAGTAGATTCATAAATGATCTGTACAAGAGACAGTTGCTTCTTAATCGTAAAATACTTGCACAAATAGCTATATCAAATAGGAATTGTCTTTATATGATTTCCAACGAGATCATAAAAGAAGTAAGTTGGAAGGAATCCACCGGTTAAACGGAGTTGCCCGGAGAATGAACTCCGGGAAGGTCGAATAAAAATGAATAGAATATGATAAAATATGATAAAGTAGTCAAAATAAATATGAATCAACACGTTCAATAAAAAAATTTCTTCTTCCCAGATTCTTCTTTTTTTTTCTTACGACACGAGAATTCAATCCGGATTCTTGGATTTTTCCAACAAAATAGCAATCCGCGTTTGAGTTCGGATGGGGGTTTGAATTCAAGTGAATAAAGAGTAAACCTATCTTTTTCTGGCTCTAAGACTAGGAGTTCTAGTGGTCGACTCGGTTCTTTCAAATTGTTTCTCATTATTAAGAAAAGGTAACAAAGATAAAATACGAGCTTGTTTTATAGCAATAGTAATGAATCGTTGTTGTTTCAAGGTCAATCTATTTACTCGTCTAGATAATATTTTTCCCTGTTCACTAATAAATCGACTAATTAAACTCATGTTTTTATAATCAATTCGATCCCCCGATTGGATCGGGGGCAAACGCTTACGAAAAGATCGCTTGGATTTAAGAAAAGTTCGCTTGGATTTATCCATGGTTTGGTTTGGTTAGTTTATTTCTTATCCCTAAAATCCTATTTCAGCCGGATCTCTAATTAGAATAAATAAATAGGATTTGGTTTGTTTATAATTATCTTTAACTATGTTAAATATGTTATATATAATGTAATTTTTCCCTTTCCTTGTAAGATAAGGGCGCAAGTGCTCGCTTCAATCTATTTCTTTATCTCCCCGTGAATCGTATGTTTGTAACAATATGGACAGAATTTTAGTAACTCCAATCGATTAGGCGTATTGTGCCGGTTCTTTTGAGTAATATATCTGGAAATGCCCGTTGATTCCTTATTAACACTGTTTCGAACACAAGCGGTACATTCCAAAAGAACCGGTATTCGCACATCTTTACCCTTGGCCATGAACCTCCTTTGAATTTTTCATTTAATCAACTCTTCCTCTTTCAATCCGAAACGAAAAAGAAGAAAGGAAGTAAAAAACAAAATAGAATTTGTAACTTGCTATCCTCTTATGCAAGATTTCACTACAATCAATATAGGAAATAAGATAGAAAGATTTCTAACCTTTCAATAACAGTACAGCATTTCATATAAGTATCTTGTATAATACTCTTTCCCTATAACCACTGTTTGTATTCGACTTCCATAGAAATTTCATATTAATTGAATTCCAACCCGACCCCGAGTCTCACAGTTGTTGAATGCACTTTTCTTCTTTCTCTTTCCTCCCTTATTCTAAAAAGGGAAAAAAGAGAAAAGAGGGGGCTGTTATTTAATTGTATCTCTAATCTTCTTTAGTCCTTCCCGCGTCAAAAACTAGAAAAAGGGGAACGTCAATGCATCCGGGAAAAAACGATTAATCTCTATCAATAAACCTGCCAAAGCACCGAACCATAGAGTACTTAGTACCGGTGCCACGGAAAGATATGTTTTTAGATCTCGCATGGAAAAACCTCCTTCATTTTATTGTAATACATAAGATAATACATATTGAAATGTACAATGATCTAGTAAATCTTATTTACTTTTTGTTAAATACAGAAAAAAACGTCCCCTTCTTCCCCAATATTCCCCCAAAAGACTCAGTTATTTTTCCTTGGGGTTCCGTTCCATATTTCATATAGATAGAAGTATTTTACTATTATTATATGTTAAATGAGACCAAAAAGACGAAATGAAAATCAAATTTCTAGATTTTAATAGAGGAGATAACGATGTGGAAAACAAGACAGGAATTCTCTACAATGACACTGTAGACCAATGGAAGGGATGTAGCGCAGCTTGGTAGCGCGTTTGTTTTGGGTACAAAATGTCACGGGTTCAAATCCTGTCATCCCTACCTATTACTGCTCAAAGGAGCAGTAACGAGGGATTTTTTGAGATCAACTCACATTGGACATATCATATAGAATCTTTCATTCTTATGATACTATATAGTATGCATACAAGATGTATTGGGACCAATCCTTTTCTTTACAGTCTTCTCTTTTATGATAAGAAAACGCTCTTAGTTCAGTTCGGTAGAACGCGGGTCTCCAAAACCCGATGTCGTAGGTTCAAATCCTACAGAGCGTGATTCGGATCTTCTTCGATCGAATTCGACTGAAACACTAACTGGAACTGGAACAGCAATCTTAATTTGACCTCCTGGATATTAAAGAAAGGAGGAGGTCAATCAAAAAAAGAGATTTTAATTAATCAAAGGTCCAACTGATCGCCACGCCTGTATTGTAAATATGCAGTTACAAATAATCCAGCCAAAGTAATAGGAATTAGACCTAACACGATTCCAAATAGAAAAACTTCAATCATTTCAATTTGTTTGAAAGGAGAAAAAGAGGTAATATCTATACCTAAATATTAATCCGAATTACCATGAATCTCAATGATCAAGAATTGGTAATTGACACGATAAGTAACTAGAAATACACAGAAGTTCGCGAAAAGATTTCCTTTTATGAATTGTGCAATTCATTTCAAATAAGTCGTATCTTGCTCAGACCAATAAAGAGAGCTGAGGTTATAGTTAAAGCCGCTAGTAAAAAACCGAAATAACTAGTTATGATAGGCATCAAGGAGCTAAATGAAATATGTTCTTTTTATACATATGTTTATAAAAAAAGCACTTACCTGAGTTTCCTTTTTTACAAAATAGGAGAGAAACAAAAATACCAATTGCAAGTTTTTGATTCAGATATCATTATAGACAGCACTAACAAGGATAAAGTCACAACTTTATAAAAAAGAAATTGATTAATCATCTGTAACATCTACGCATACCGCGTTTGCAATCAGCGAATGCATTCTTGGATCATTTTTCAACTCAACTTATAAACGAATAATAAACATTGGGTCGTGTAATTTCGTTTTAAAATGAAACTCTTTTCGAATCATTATGGAATCAAATTATAAAATTATTCCTATTTTGATCATTTTTTTTTTCGAATCTATTTTATATTTTAGAGCGAACAGTAATCTTATCAAAAATTTACTTTCTTTTTAACTAATTAGATTCCGTAATAGGTTCACTCATATAATATCTTGAATGAATGAGAACAAAAAGTTATCACACGATCACCCGAAGAAAAAAAATAGGTGTTTTGGTTCAACTATATTCTAAGACTAGTCATTTCTATTATCTTTTGCTTTAGAAGTTCTATTTTGTATCTTTCCATATTAGAAATCTGCCTCTTTGTAGTTAGGTCATAGTTAGGTCAACAAAGAACCTTCATATTTCGATCTAATACAACAATGCATGCATTAGTGATTCCAATTATTTCATTCGTTGTTCTTTTTCGTTTATCGAATCAATTTTCCTATTCTTACTTGTTACTGGACGACTAACCAATTTCTTAAAAGATAAAAAAATATTCCAACAAAAAGCGCTTATACAACTATGAATAACAAAGATCTAAAATCTACTTACAATTGCGGCAATATTCTAATCAATTTCATGAATTATTAGAAACTAACTTATCAGATTCACATTTTACCTGATCCTTAGTTTATAGCCCTAAACTCATAATGGCGAGAAATTTCTTATTTTCAATTCAATAATTTTCTATTGAATGGGACATTATTTTACATCGACAAATAACAAGTAAAGGAAGAAAGATATTTTTTAGCACCTCTTTCCAATACTGATTGAAAGTGCATTGCTGTGTCAGAAGAAGGATAGCTATACTGATTCGGTATACTCTAAAGACGCCCTCGGTACAATATTGACGATCTCACAAAGATTTTTTTCAGTGAATTTACATTTACT
>JAQQBG010000734.1:12500-15000 GCA_032199755.1 Ambrosia artemisiifolia
AATGAATTTGACTTTAGTCCGTTTGTTTCCGAAGTAACTCGCATCAACTAGCATTAGTTTGATGTGAACCTTTAGGAGTAATTCATTAAATTGGTTAGATCTAAACAAATAACATACCCTTCGTATGATCTCACTAAAGATAGCCACATACATATAGATAGACCCACGTTACAGTTCCGCCATCCGCCGATTCGGGTCTATTTGAAAATAGCTAGAACATAGAATTTTCTGGAGACATAAGAATTTTTCGGCGGAAGCCGCTGTATACCAATTTATACCATATTTTGCTAAATGGATATCTGTGTTGTATTATGATACAAACGTCAATTGAAAAAAAAAAATAGATGAGATTTTGTGCCATCGGCTCTAAACAATCTTATTTTTTTGAACATGAAGAAATAAAGAAGCCATTGCGATTGCCGGAAATACTAGGCCTACTAAAGGGACCAAAACAGAGGGAAAGTTAAGAGTTGTCATAGAATGGGTACCTCGATTTACTATTTGTACCTGTTATTATTATTTAGATTTTTTTTCTATTTATTATTGATAATATAAAGATATCTTATTATATATCTTATTATATATATAAGGATATCTTACTTATTATAATTTGAGAATTCTAAATTGGAATTATTATTACTTAAATGATTATTACTTAAATAGATATAAGTATCTATCTAAGTGAGTATATAATGTAGTTTTTTCTCTTTCTACATGAAGGATTTGAAAGGATATGGATAAGATATTATTTTCTTCATTTTTTGCTCTTGTCTTCGAATTTCATTTATTAAGCAAAAAGTTTCTTAAAAATGAATTAGATTCTACTTATTTATTTAGATTCTATTTATATTGAATTGAAGGGTTTGTTAGAATCCCATCCAGCAGGGATTCTTAGTCAAAATAGGATTATCGTAAGATATAGAAAGATAAAAAATTCTATATTTTATAGAGTTTTCTTATATATGACGAGAAGAAGATATTTCTTTTTATTTGTTATAAGAATTTCATCTTTTATCTTGTTATGTTAATAGAGGCTTCTTGATCAATAATCGGGAATATATAAAAGGGGACAGATTTTCTATTTTCTGTGACTTTTGATTCTTTATACAATTAGATCTTATGTCAACAAAGAAAACCCCATTCGTCTAATTTTTACTTGGATTCCGATAAACTAATTACTTGTTTGCTCAAAATAATTGAACTTAATGTTTTAATTTTGATTCAAAGGAAAGAAAGTGTGGAGTTGAAATAACTCACTCAGAACGCTTTTTAAAGGATTACGTGGTACGATTAGATCGAATAAGCCCTTCTGGAATAAATACTCAGCCGCTTGTGAACCGTCGGGTACTTTTTTATTTAATGTTTGTTCGATTACTCTTTTACCCGCAAAGGCAATGTAGGCATTGGGTTCAGCAATAATGATATCCCCCAACATACCAAAACTAGCTGTCACCCCACCGGTAGTAGGAGATGTAAGGATTGGCACATAGAATAACTTTTTATTGGATTGATAATCATGTAAAGCAGAAGATATTTTAGCCATTTGCATCAAGCTCAAACTTCCTTCTTGCATGCGTGCCCCTCCGGAAGCACATACTATAATAAGAGGTAGAAATTCTTTAGTAGCGTATTCAATCAAACGGGTAATTTTCTCCCCGACTACGGATCCCATACTACCCCCCATAAACTGAAAATCCATAACCGCAATTGCTACGTTAATACCGTCTAGTTGCCCTATGCCTGTTTGAACAGCCTCGGTTAATCCTGTCTTTCTTTGATAAGAATCGATACGATTTTTATAAGGCTCCTCCTCCGAATGAAATCCAATGGGATCCAGAGAGACCATGTCTTCATCCATAGGCTCCCAAGTACCCGGATCGATCGAAAGTTCGATTCTATCTGAACTACTCATTTTCAAATGATATCCACATTGTTCACAAAGATTCATTTTTGATTTAAAAAATTTCTTATAATTTAATCCATAACAATTTTCGCATTGAACCCACAAATGCTTGTATTTTTGAGTGACATCCAGATCAGTATAACTTTCTCGTATAATTTGATCAATCGTTCTGGCATCCGCGTTTTTACTACTATTTCCACTTTCACCACAAATGGAACTAGAAATGTAATTGTTACTGGAATTGTCACTACCACTTACAATGTAACTATCAATACAGATTTGAGACTGAAGATAACTGTCAATGCAACTATTAATGTGATTATTCCAAGTATACTGAGTATCATTCATGTAAGGATCGTGTTCGGGATTCTTACTCTTAGATCCATTATTGAGATAACTAGAATTCCGATAAAAAGAACTTTCTAGTTCAGGATGATCATTGTCAATCTCAAAAATATGATTTTCAATATCAAAATATATAGAATAAATGTCCCCATTACTATCTTTCACTAAAAAAGTATCATCAGAGATGAAATTACGAATGTCCTTGACGCCAAAAAAAAGATCAACATTACTGTAATTGTCATGACCACCCCA
>JAQQBG010000735.1:0-2500 GCA_032199755.1 Ambrosia artemisiifolia
AGGCATCAAGGGAGCAATAAGGAGGTATGAGCCTTAGACGATGGGCACCATGCGGTGTTGCATCCCTTTGCCATCCAGCAATCCTCACCACCCCCACTTGGTTTCAATACCCATGATGGAAATATTGTGATGCTTGGATTCCAAACATCATATGCAGGCAAGCTTTGAGGATATGGGGTTCGATGCATATTACTCATGGCAGACGACGCTATGGGCCGAATGAAGAGTTTGGATGCACCAGGGTTCCTGCTCTCAGCTTATCTATCTATGATGTTTGGAATAGAAGCATCACAACAGCGGGACAAATCTCGATAAGGGACAATCTTGAAGGCGACCAGCCATGGGCACCGCTGCCAGAAGGAAACGATAACCTATGACGTTCTCGAAAGCGGCCAGCCATGGGCACCACTGCCCGAAGGCGATGATAACCCATGGCTGAATGCCATGATGGGTACGACATGAGGATTCTCATCTCATACCCATCATGGCGGCCAGCCATGGGCACCACTACCCGAAGGCAATGTTAACCCATGGCTGATTGCCATGATGGGTACAACATGAGAATTCTCATGTCATACCCATCATGGCGGTCATGGGCACCGATGCCCGAAGGCAACGATATCCCATGACGTCCTCGAAGCGGCCAGCCATGGGCACCATTGCCCGAAGGCAATGATAACCCATGGCTGAATGCCATGATGGAGACGACATGAGGATTCTCATCTCATACCCATCATGGCGGTCCATCTTGTGGTGTATCAGGTCAAGGCTTGGGCGTGCCAACACACTTCATCACCCATAATGTTTTCACATGCTTTGATCCTGCCAACAAGATGGTCTGCTAGTGCTAGTTCAAGAGAGGGGCCGCACTAGCTTGGCCAAGACACCTTACCCCCCCTATATATACATTATGCACAAAAAGTAAAGTGACAGGAACAGACATTAATTTTTTGAGGAATGATAATTTTTTGAAGGCATGCCCATTGTAGGCCATCGTCAAGCCATCGTTCTAGTCGTCGTGTGGGAAACAAGCATAATTCAAGGCAACATGGCTTGTCTACTAGGCAACATGGTGCACAATGTGGGGCGTCTTTGCCAAGCATCCATCAATTCACTAGCAAACGTGCTTACAACTAGGCATGATGTGGGGCATTTACAAGGCACGAGGCTAGATTTCTAGGCTACATGGCTTGGGGAGACACACCTCGTGCTACAATAGGCTTGAAACCTCTCATCTCGTATGCCCTCACTGGCCTTAGTTGGGCACTGGGGTTGCTCAAGCCCCATGTCTCCCTTATATATACATATTTCACAAAAAGCATTGTGACAGGAACAGACATTAAATTTTCGAGGATTGATAATTTTCGAGGTTTGCTGCTCGTTGGGCCTATGTACACGAGTCGTTGTGCGAGAAACCAAGTCGTTGGGCAACATTCCTAGGCAACGTGGGCAGGAGGGGCACTTGGTTCTCGAGTTCGTGGCTTGCTTGGGGCAATTTAGCTTGTGTACAAGGCCTTGGCAGCCTTGTTTCTCGGCCAACAAGGCCTCCTTGGGCGCTGCCAAGCCTCACCCAGGCAAGCCCTTCCCAACACACACCCCTCCCCTATATATACATATTGCACAAAAAGTTAAGTTTCAGGAATAGACATTAATTTTTTGAGGAATGATAATTTTTTGGGACCCTATCAAAAACCCATCAAACGACGTCGGATTGGCACGAAATTTTGCGTGGTGCCTCGGGGCAATGTTTTAAGATGTTCGGAACCGGAAAATTCTGGGTTCGGGTCCCGTGGGCCCGTGGGCCGGGCTCGGTCGGCCCCGGACCTTTATTCGTTATGTAATCATCGTAAGCCCATCAAACGACGTCGGATCGCCACGAAACTTTACGTGGGTGTTCTAGGGGCTAACCAGAGACGTTTGGTGTCACGGTCCGCCTTGATCGGGTCAGCCCGTTGACCGGGCCATTGACGGTGCGCCGGACTATGTGATTGGCCCTAAACCATATCAAACGATCTAGGATCGCCATGAAACTTTGTGTGAGCCTTCGAAATAACGAAATAAAAGGGTCCCGTAAAAATACTTTGCTTTCGGGTCCGTGGGCCCGCGGGCCGGTCATCCATCCAACACCCGGTGTTCTCCGAAACACCACCGAACGACGCCTAATCGCCACGAAACTTTGCGTGCTTGCTCGCGGGCATGGTTAGAGTTGATTAGTGTCATCGTATCATGTTTTCGGGTAAAATAGTTTAACGGGTTGTGTTCGGGCCCGTTGGCCCTTTCGATCGTATTCGAGCCCGTTGTACTCGGGCAACATCCTGGAACAATGTGGGGACTTAGGCATGTCACTATGCTTGCTCACAGTGCATCGTGGTTAGTTTACTAGGCCAGCCTCTTATTGCGTGGTCGCTCACCAACCTTGAAAGGACCCAAGGGTGTGTCAGTCTAAGGCATCGTGGTCAGTTCCTTAGGCAACGATGTGGGGCTTGGGCAAGGGACAAGG
>JAQQBG010000736.1:0-30244 GCA_032199755.1 Ambrosia artemisiifolia
GAACACGTTTGGCCAAAAAAAATCGCAGTTTCGTCGGCGGCAGTACGAACCCATTTTCACACCACTTTCTATTTTTAGCAGAAAACGTGGGATTTTTAAATCGAGTCACACATCAATTTGGTGAGTAATTACGCTATTCTGCAGCTTCCAGACTCAGTTTTTATGGCCTAGGAACACGTTTGGCCAAAAAAAAACCGCAGTTTGTTCGGCGGCAGTACGGACCCATTTTCACACCACTTTCTATTTTTAGCAGAAAACGAGCGATTTTTAAATCGAGTCACACATCAATTTGGTGAGTAATTACGCTATTCTGCAGCTTCCAGACTCAGTTTTTATGGCCTAGGAACACGTTTGGCCAAAAAAAAATCGCAGTTTGGTCGGCGGCAGTACGGACCCATTTTCACACCACTTTCTATTTTTAGCAGAAAACGAGCGATTTTTAAATCGAGTCACGCATCAATTTGGTGACTAATTACGCTATTCTGCAGCTTCCAGACTCAGTTTTTATGGCCTAGGAACACGTTTGGCCAAAAAAATCGCAGTTTGGTCGGCGGCAGTACGGACCCATTTTCACACCACTTTCTATTTTTAGCAGAAAACGAGCTATTTTTAAAGCGAGTCACACATCAATTTGGTGAGTAATTACGCTATTCTGCAGCTTCCACACTCAGTTTTTATGGCCTAGGAACACGTTTGGCCAAAAAAAATCGCAGTTTGGTCGGCGGCAGTACGGACCCATTTTCACACCACTTTCTATTTTTAGCAGAAAACGTGGGATTTTTAAATCGAGTCACACATCAATTTGGTGAGTAATTACGGTATTCTGCAGCTTCCAGGCTCAGTTTTTATGGCCTAGGAACACGTTTGGCCAAAAAAAATCGCAGTTTCGTCGGCGGCAGTACGAACCCATTTTCACACCACTTTCTATTTTTAGCAGAAAACGTGGGATTTTTAAATCGAGTCACACATCAATTTGGTGAGTAATTACGCTATTCTGCAGCTTCCAGACTCAGTTTTTATGGCCTAGGAACACGTTTGGCCAAAAAAAAACCGCAGTTTGTTCGGCGGCAGTACGGACCCATTTTCACACCACTTTCTATTTTTAGCAGAAAACGAGCGATTTTTAAATCGAGTCACACATCAATTTGGTGAGTAATTACGCTATTCTGCAACTTCCAGACTCAGTTTTTATGGCCTAGGAACACGTTTGGCCAAAAAAAATCGCAGTTTGGTCGGCGGCAGTACGGACCCATTTTCACACCACTTTCTATGTTTAGCAGAAAACGAGCGATTTTTAAATCGAGTCACACATCAATTTGGTGAGTAATTACGCTATTCTGCAGCTTCCAGACTCAGTTTTTATGGCCTAGGAACACGTTTGGCCAAAACAATGGCAGTTTGGTCGGCGGCAGTACGGACCCATTTTCACACCACTTTCTATTTTTAGCAGCAACGAGCGATTTTTAAATCGAGTCACACATCAATTTGGTGAGTAATTACGCTATTCTGCAGCTCCCAGACTCAGTTTTTATGGCCTAGGAACACGTTTGGCCAAAAAAAATCGCAGTTTGGTCGGCGGCAGTACGGACCCATTTTCACACCACTTTCTATTTTAAGCAGAAAACGAGCGATTTTTAAATCGAGTCACACATCAATTTGGTGAGTAATTACGCTATTTTGCAGCATCCAGACTCAGTTTTTATGGCCTAGGAACACGTTTGGCCAAAAAAATGGCAGTTTGGTCGGCGGCAGTACGGACCCATTTTCACACCACTTTCCATTTTTAGCAGAAAACGAGCGATTTTTAAATCGAGTCACACATCAATTTGGTGAGTAATTACGCTATTCTGCAGCTTCCAGACTCAGTTTTTATGGCCTAGGAACACGTTTGGCCCAAAAAAATCGCAGTTTGGTCGGCGGCAGTTCGGACCCATTTTCACACCACTTTCTATTTTTAGCAGAAAATGAGCGATTCTTAAATCGAGTCACACATCAATTTGGTGAGTAATTACGCTATTCTGCAGCTTCCAGACAAAGTTTTTATGGCCTAGGAACACGTTTGGCCAAAAAAATCGCAGTTTGGTCGGCGGCAGTACGGACCCATTTTCACACCACTTTCTATTTTAAGCAGAAAACGAGCGATTTTTAAATCGAGTCACACATCAATTTGGTGAGTAATTACGCTATTCTGCAGCATCCAGACTCAGTTTTTATGGCCTAGGAACACGTTTGGCCAAAAAAATGGCAGTTTGGTCGGCGGCAGTACGGACCCATTTTCACACCACTTTCCATTTTTAGCAGAAAACGAGCGATTTTTAAATCGAGTCACACATCAATTTGGTGAGTAATTACGCTATTCTGCAGCTTCCAGACTCAGTTTTTATGGCCTAGGAACACGTTTGGCCCAAAAAAATCGCAGTTTGGTCGGCGGCAGTTCGGACCCATTTTCACACCACTTTCTATTTTTAGCAGAAAATGAGCGATTCTTAAATCGAGTCACACATCAATTTGGTGAGTAATTACGCTATTCTGCAGCTTCCAGACAAAGTTTTTATGGCCTAGGAACACGTTTGGCCAAAAAAATCGCAGTTTGGTCGGCGGCAGTACGGACCCATTTTCACACCACTTTCTATTTTAAGCAGAAAACGAGCGATTTTTAAATCGAGTCACACATCAATTTGGTGAGTAATTACGCTATTCTGCAGCATCCAGACTCAGTTTTTATGGCCTAGGAACACGTTTGGCCAAAAAAATGGCAGTTTGGTCGGCGGCAGTACGGACCCATTTTCACACCACTTTCCATTTTTAGCAGAAAACGAGCGATTTTTAAATCGAGTCACACATCAATTTGGTGAGTAATTACGCTATTCTGCAGCTTCCAGACTCAGTTTTTATGGCCTAGGAACACGTTTGGCCCAAAAAAATCGCAGTTTGGTCGGCGGCAGTTCGGACCCATTTTCACACCACTTTCTATTTTTAGCAGAAAATGAGCGATTCTTAAATCGAGTCACACATCAATTTGGTGAGTAATTACGCTATTCTGCAGCTTCCAGACTCAGTTTTTATGGCCTAGGAACACGTTTGGGCAAAAAAAAAACCGCAGTTTGTTCGGCGGCAGTACGGACCCATTTTCACACCACTTTCTATTTTTAGCAGAAAACGTGGGATTTTTACATCGAGTCACACATCAATTTGGTGAGTAATTACGCTATTCTGCAGCTTCCAGACTCAGTTTTTATGGCCTAGGAACACGTTTGGCCAAAACAATGGCAGTTTGGTCGGCGGCAGTACGGACCCATTTTCACACCACTTTCTATTTTTAGCAGAAAACGTGGGATTTTTAAATCGAGTCACACATCAATTTGGTGAGTAATTACGCTATTCTGCAGCTTCCAGGCTCAGTTTTTATGGCCTAGGAACACGTTTGGCCAAAAAAAAATCGCAGTTTGGTCGGCGGCAGTACGGACCCATTTTCACACCACTTTCTATTTTTAGCAGAAAACGTGGGATTTTTACATCGAGTCACACATCAATTTGGTGAGTAATTACGCTATTCTGCAGCTTCCAGACTCAGTTTTTATGGCCTAGGAACACGTTTGGCCAAAAAAATGGCAGTTTGGTCGGCGGCAGTACGGACCCATTTTCACACCACTTTCCATTTTTAGCAGAAAACGAGCGATTTTTAAATCGAGTCACACATCAATTTGGTGAGTAATTACGCTATTCTGCAGCTTCCAGACTCAGTTTTTATGGCCTAGGAACACGTTTGGCCCAAAAAAATCGCAGTTTGGTCGGCGGCAGTTCGGACCCATTTTCACACCACTTTCTATTTTTAGCAGAAAACGAGCGATTCTTAAATCGAGTCACACATCAATTTGGTGAGTAATTACGCTATTCTGCAGCTTCCAGACAAAGTTTTTATGGCCTAGGAACACGTTTGGCCAAAAAAAATCGCAGTTTGGTCGGCGGCAGTACGGACCCATTTTCACACCACTTTCTATTTTAAGAAGAAAACGAGCGATTTTTAAATCGAGTCACACATCAATTTGGTGAGTAATTTCGCTATTCTGCAGCATCCAGACTCAGTTTTTATGGCCTAGGAAACACGTTTGGCCAAAAAAATGGCAGTTTGGTCGGCGGCAGTACGGACCCATTTTCACACCACTTTCCATTTTTAGCAGAAAACGAGCGATTTTTAAATCGAGTCACACATCAATTTGGTGAGTAATTACGCTATTCTGCAGCTTCCAGACTCAGTTTTTATGGCCTAGGAACACGTTTGGCCCAAAAAAATCGCAGTTTGGTCGGCGGCAGTTCGGACCCATTTTCACACCACTTTCTATTTTTAGCAGAAAATGAGCGATTCTTAAATCGAGTCACACATCAATTTGGTGAGTAATTACGCTATTCTGCAGCTTCCAGACAAAGTTTTTATGGCCTAGGAACACGTTTGGCCAAAAAAATCGCAGTTTGGTCGGCGGCAGTACGGACCCATTTTCACACCACTTTCTATTTTAAGCAGAAAACGAGCGATTTTTAAATCGAGTCACACATCAATTTGGTGAGTAATTACGCTATTCTGCAGCATCCAGACTCAGTTTTTATGGCCTAGGAACACGTTTGGCCAAAAAAATGGCAGTTTGGTCGGCGGCAGTACGGACCCATTTTCACACCACTTTCCATTTTTAGCAGAAAACGAGCGATTTTTAAATCGAGTCACACATCAATTTGGTGAGTAATTACGCTATTCTGCAGCTTCCAGACTCAGTTTTTATGGCCTAGGAACACGTTTGGCCCAAAAAAATCGCAGTTTGGTCGGCGGCAGTTCGGACCCATTTTCACACCACTTTCTATTTTTAGCAGAAAATGAGCGATTCTTAAATCGAGTCACACATCAATTTGGTGAGTAATTACGCTATTCTGCAGCTTCCAGACTCAGTTTTTATGGCCTAGGAACACGTTTGGCCAAAAAAAAAACCGCAGTTTGTTCGGCGGCAGTACGGACCCCATTTTCACACCACTTTCTATTTTTAGCAGAAAACGTGGGATTTTTACATCGAGTCACACATCAATTTGGTGAGTAATTACGCTATTCTGCAGCTTCCAGACTCAGTTTTTATGGCCTAGGAACACGTTTGGCCAAAACAATGGCAGTTTGGTCGGCGGCAGTACGGACCCATTTTCACACCACTTTCTATTTTTAGCAGAAAACGTGGGATTTTTAAATCGAGTCACACATCAATTTGGTGAGTAATTACGCTATTCTGCAGCTTCCAGGCTCAGTTTTTATGGCCTAGGAACACGTTTGGCCAAAAAAAATCGCAGTTTGGTCGGCGGCAGTACGGACCCATTTTCACACCACTTACTATTTTTAGCAGAAAACGTGGATTTTTACATCGAGTCACACATCAATTTGGTGAGTAATTACGCTATTCTGCAGCTTCCAGACTCAGTTTTTATGGCCTAGGAACACGTTTGGCCAAAAAAAAACCGCAGTTTGTTCGGCGGCAGTACGGACCCATTTTCACACCACTTTCTATTTTTAGCAGAAAACGAGCGATTTTTAAATCGAGTCACACATCAATTTGGTGACTAATTACGCTATTCTGCAGCTTCCAGGCTCAGTTTTTATGGCCTAGGAACACGTTTGGCCAAAAAAAATCGCAGTTTCGTCGGCGGCAGTACGAACCCATTTTCACACCACTTTCTATTTTTAGCAGAAAACGTGGGATTTTTAAATCGAGTCACACATCAATTTGGTGAGTAATTACGCTATTCTGCAGCTTCCAGACTCAGTTTTTATGGCCTAAGAACACGTTTGGCCAAAAAAAAAACCGCAGTTTGTTCGGCGGCAGTACGGACCCATTTTCACACCACTTTCTATTTTTAGCAGAAAACGAGCGATTTTTAAATCGAGTCACACATCAATTTGGTGAGTAATTACGCTATTCTGCAGCTTCCAGACTCAGTTTTTATGGCCTAGGAACACGTTTGGCCAAAAAAAAATCGCAGTTTGGTCGGCGGCAGTACGGACCCATTTTCACACCACTTTCTATTTTTAGCAGAAAACGTGGGATTTTAAATCGAGTCACACATCAATTTGGTGAGTAATTACGCTATTCTGCAGCTTCCAGACTCAGTTTTTATGGCCTAGGAACACGTTTGGCCAAAAAAAATCGCAGTTTGGTCGGCGGCAGTACGGGACCCATTTTCACACCACTTTCTATTTTTAGCAGAAAACGTGGGATTTTTACATCGAGTCACACATCAATTTGGTGAGTAATTACGGTATTCTACAGCTTCCAGGCTCAGTTTTTATGGCCTAGGAACACGTTTGGCCAAAAAAAATCGCAGTTTCGTCGGCGGCAGTACGAACCCATTTTCACACCACTTTCTATTTTTAGCAGAAAACGTGGGATTTTTAAGTCGAGCCACACATCAATTTGGTGAGTAATTACGCTATTCTGCAGCTTCCAGACTCAGTTTTTATGGCCTAAGAACACGTTTGGCCAAAAAAAAAACCGCAGTTTGTTCGGCGGCAGTACGGACCCATTTTCACACCACTTTCTATTTTTAGCAGAAAACGAGCGATTTTTAAATCGAGTCACACATCAATTTGGTGAGTAATTACGCTATTCTGCAGCTTCCAGACTCAGTTTTTATGGCCTAGGAACACGTTTGGCCAAAAAAAAATCGCAGTTTGGTCGGCGGCAGTACGGACCCATTTTCACACCACTTTCTATTTTTAGCAGAAAACGAGCGATTTTTAAATCGAGTCACACATCAATTTGGTGAGTAATTACGCTATTCTGCAGCTTCCAGACTCAGTTTTTATGGCCTAGGAACACGTTTGGCCAAAAAAAATCGCAGTTTGGTCGGCGGCAGTACGGACCCATTTTCACACCACTTTCTATTTTTAGCAGAAAACGAGCGATTTTTAAATCGAGTCACACATCAATTTGGTGAGTAATTACGCTATTCTGCAGCTTCCAGACTCAGTTTTTATGGCCTAGGAACACGTTTGGCCAAAAAAAATCGCAGTTTGGTCGGCGGCAGTACGGACCCATTTTCACACCACTTTCTATTTTTAGCAGAAAACGAGCGATTTTTAAATCGAGTCACACATCAATTTGGTGAGTAATTACGCTATTCTGCAGCTTCCACACTCAGTTTTTATGGCCTAGGAACACGTTTGGCCAAAAAAAATCGCAGTTTGGTCGGCGGCAGTACGGACCCATTTTCACACCACTTTCTATTTTTAGCAGAAAACGAGCTATTTTTAAAGCGAGTCACACATCAATTTGGTGAGTAATTACGCTATTCTGCAGCTTCCACACTCAGTTTTTATGGCCTAGGAACACGTTTGGCCAAAAAAAATCGCAGTTTGGTCGGCGGCAGTACGCATTTTCACACCACTTTCTATTTTTAGCAGAAAACGTGGGATTTTTAAATCGAGTCACACATCAATTTGGTGAGTAATTACGGTATTCTGCAGCTTCCAGGCTCAGTTTTTATGGCCTAGGAACACGTTTGGCCAAAAAAAATCGCAGTTTCGTCGGCGGCAGTACGAACCCATTTTCACACCACTTTCTATTTTTAGCAGAAAACGTGGGATTTTTAAATCGAGTCACACATCAATTTGGTGAGTAATTACGCTATTCTGCAGCTTCCAGACTCAGTTTTTATGGCCTAAGAACACGTTTGGCCAAAAAAAAAAACCGCAGTTTGTTCGGCGGCAGTACGGACCCATTTTCACACCACTTTCTATTTTTAGCAGAAAACGAGCGATTTTTAAATCGAGTCACACATCAATTTGGTGAGTAATTATACGCTATTCTGCAGCTTCCACACTCAGTTTTTATGGCCTAGGAACACGTTTGGCCAAAAAAAATCGCAGTTTGGTCGGCGGCAGTACGGACCCATTTTCACACCACTTTCTATTTTTAGCAGAAAACGTGGGATTTTAAATCGAGTCACACATCAATTTGGTGAGTAATTACGCTATTCTGCAGCTTCCAGACTCAGTTTTTATGGCCTAGGAACACGTTTGGCCAAAAAAAATCGCAGTTTGGTCGGCGGCAGTACGGACCCATTTTCACACCACTTTCTATTTTTAGCAGAAAACGTGGGATTTTTACATCGAGTCACACATCAATTTGGTGAGTAATTACGCTATTCTGCAGCTTCCAGACTCAGTTTTTATGGCCTAGGAACACGTTTGGCCAAAAAAAACCGCAGTTTGTTCGGCGGCAGTACGGACCCATTTTCACACCACTTTCTATTTTTAGCAGAAAACGAGCGATTTTTAAATCGAGTCACACATCTATTTGGTGACTAATTACGCTATTCTGCAGCTTCCAGACTCAGTTTTTATGGCCTAGGAACACGTTTGGCCAAAAAAAATCGCAGTTTGGTCGGCGGCAGTACGGACCCATTTTCACACCACTTTCTATTTTTAGCAGAAAACGAGCGATTTTTAAATCGAGTCACGCATCAATTTGGTGACTAATTACGCTATTCTGCAGCTTCCAGACTCAGTTTTTATGGCCTAGGAACACGTTTGGCCAAAAAAATCGCAGTTTGGTCGGCGGCAGTACGGACCCATTTTCACACCACTTTCTATTTTTTGCAGAAAACGAGCTATTTTTAAAGCGAGTCACACATCAATTTGGTGAGTAATTACGCTATTCTGCAGCTTCCACACTCAGTTTTTATGGCCTAGGAACACGTTTGGCCAAAAAAAAATCGCAGTTTGGTCGGCGGCAGTACGGACCCATTTTCACACCACTTTCTATTTTTAGCAGAAAACGTGGGATTTTTAAATCGAGTCACACATCAATTTGGTGAGTAATTACGGTATTCTGCAGCTTCCAGGCTCAGTTTTTATGGCCTAGGAACACGTTTGGCCAAAAAAAATCGCAGTTTCGTCGGCGGCAGTACGAACCCATTTTCACACCACTTTCTATTTTTAGCAGAAAACGTGGGATTTTTAAATCGAGTCACACATCAATTTGGTGAGTAATTACGCTATTCTGCAGCTTCCAGACTCAGTTTTTATGGCCTAAGAACACGTTTGGCCAAAAAAAAACCGCAGTTTGTTCGGCGGCAGTACGGACGCATTTTCACACCACTTTCTATTTTTAGCAGAAAACGAGCGATTTTTAAATCGAGTCACACATCAATTTGGTGAGTAATTACGCTATTCTGCAGCTTCCAGACTCAGTTTTTATGGCCTAGGAACACGTTTGGCCAAAAAAAATCGCAGTTTGGTCGGCGGCAGTACGGACCCATTTTCACACCACTTTCTATTTTTAGCAGAAAACGAGCGATTTTTAAATCGAGTCACACATCAATTTGGTGAGTAATTACGCTATTCTGCAGCTTCCACACTCAGTTTTTATGGCCTAGGAACACGTTTGGCCAAAAAAAATCGCAGTTTGGTCGGCGGCAGTACGGACCCATTTTCACACCACTTTCTATTTTTAGCAGAAAACGAGCGATTTTTAAATCGAGTCACACATCAATTTGGTGAGTAATTACGCTATTCTGCAGCTTCCAGACTCAGTTTTTATGGCCTAGGAACACGTTTGGCCAAAACAATGGCAGTTTGGTCGGCGGTAGTACGGACCCATTTTCACACCACTTTCTATTTTTAGCAGCAACGAGCGATTTTTAAATCGAGTCACACATCAATTTGGTGAGTAATTAAGCTATTCTGCAGCTCCCAGACTCAGTTTTTATGGCCTAGGAACACGTTTGGCCAAAAAAAAATCGCAGTTTGGTCGGCGGCAGTACGGACCCATTTTCACACCACTTTCTATTTTAAGCAGAAAACGAGCGATTTTTAAATCGAGTCACACATCAATTTGGTGAGTAATTACGCTATTCTGCAGCATCCAGACTCAGTTTTTATGGCCTAGGAACACGTTTGGCCAAAAAAATGGCAGTTTGGTCGGCGGCAGTACGGACCCATCTTCACACCACTTTCCATTTTTAGCAGAAAACGAGCGATTTTTAAATCGAGTCACACATCAATTTGGTGAGTAATTACGCTATTCTGCAGCTTCCAGACTCAGTTTTTATGGCCTAGGAACATGTTTGGCCCAAAAAATCGCAGTTTGGTCGGCGGCAGTTCGGACCCATTTTCACACCACTTTCTATTTTTAGCAGAAAATGAGCGATTCTTAAATCGAGTCACACATCAATTTGGTGAGTAATTACGCTATTCTGCAGCTTCCAGACTCAGTTTTTATGGCCTAGGAACACGTTTGGCCAAAAAAAATCGCAGTTTGGTCGGCGGCAGTACGGACCCATTTACACACCACTTTCTATTTTTAGCAGAAAACGTGGGATTTTTAAATCGAGTCACACATCAATTTGGTGAGTAATTACGCTATTCTGCAGCTTCCAGACTCAGTTTTTATGGCCTAAGAACACGTTTGGCCAAAAAAAAACCGCAGTTTGTTTGGCGGCAGTACGGACCCATTTTCACACCACTTTCTATTTTTAGCAGAAAACGAGCGATTTTTAAATCGAGTCACACATCAATTTGGTGAGTAATTACGCTATTCTGCAGCATCCAGACTCAGTTTTTATGGCCTAGGAACACGTTTGGCCAAAAAAATGGCAGTTTGGTCGGCGGCAGTACGGACCCATCTTCACACCACTTTCCATTTTTAGCAGAAAACGAGCGATTTTTAAATCGAGTCACACATCAATTTGGTGAGTAATTACGCTATTCTGCAGCTTCCAGACTCAGTTTTTATGGCCTAGGAACATGTTTGGCCCAAAAAATCGCAGTTTGGTCGGCGGCAGTTCGGACCCATTTTCACACCACTTTCTATTTTTAGCAGAAAATGAGCGATTCTTAAATCGAGTCACACATCAATTTGGTGAGTAATTACGCTATTCTGCAGCTTCCAGACTCAGTTTTTATGGCCTAGGAACACGTTTGGCCAAAAAAAATCGCAGTTTGGTCGGCGGCAGTACGGACCCATTTACACACCACTTTCTATTTTTAGCAGAAAACGTGGGATTTTTAAATCGAGTCACACATCAATTTGGTGAGTAATTACGCTATTCTGCAGCTTCCAGACTCAGTTTTTATGGCCTAAGAACACGTTTGGCCAAAAAAAAACCGCAGTTTGTTTGGCGGCAGTACGGACCCATTTTCACACCACTTTCTATTTTTAGCAGAAAACGAGCGATTTTTAAATCGAGTCACACATCAATTTGGTGAGTAATTACGCTATTCTGCAGCTTCCAGACTCAGTTTTTATGGCCTAGGAACACGTTTGGCCAAAAAAAATCGCAGTTTGGTCGGCGGCAGTACGGACCCATTTTCACACCACTTTCTATTTTTGGCAGAAAACGAGCGATTTTAAATCGAGTCACACATCAATTTGGTGAGTAATTACGCTATTCTGGCAGCTTCCACACTCAGTTTTTATGGCCTAGGAACACGTTTGGCCAAAAAAAATCGCGGTTTGGTCGGCGGCAGTACGGACCCATTTTCACACCACTTTCTATTTTTAGCAGAAAACGTGGGATTTTTAAATCGAGTCACACATCAATTTGGTGAGTAATTACGCTATTCTGCAGCTTCCAGACTCAGTTTTTATGGCCTAGGAACACGTTTGGCCAAAAAAAAAACCGCAGTTTGTTCGGCGGCAGTACGGACCCATTTTCACACCACTTTCTATTTTTAGCAGAAAATGAGCGATTCTTAAATCGAGTCACACATCAATTTGGTGAGTTATTACGCTATTCTGCAGCTTCCAGACTCAGTTTTTATGGCCTAGGAACACGTTTGGCCAAAAAAAATCGCAGTTTGGTCGGCGGCAGTACGGACCCATTTTCACACCACTTTCTATTTTTAGCAGAAAATGAGCGATTCTTAAATCGAGTCACACATCAATTTGGTGAGTAATTACGCTATTCTGCAGCTTCCAGACTCAGTTTTTATGGCCTAGGAACACGTTTGGCCCAAAAAAATCGCAGTTTGGTCGGCGGCAGTTCGGACCCATTTTCACACCACTTTCTATTTTTAGCAGAAAACGAGCGATTCTTAAATCGAGTCACACATCAATTTGGTGAGTAATTACGCTATTCTGCAGCTTCCAGACTCAGTTTTTATGGCCTAGGAACACGTTTGGCCAAAAAAAATCGCAGTTTGGTCGGCGGCAGTACGGACCCATTTACACACCACTTTCTATTTTTAGCAGACAACGAGCGATTTTTAAATCGAGTCACGCATCAATTTGGTGAGTAATTACGCTATTCTGCAGCTTCCAGACTCAGTTTTTATGGCCTAGGAAACACGTTTGGCCAAAAAAAATCGCAGTTTGGTCGGCGGCAGTACGGACCCATTTTCACACCACTTTCTATTTTTAGCAGAAAACGAGCGATTTTTAAAGCGAGTCACACATCAATTTGGTGAGTAATTACGCTATTCTGCAGCTTCCACACTCAGTTTTTATGGCCCTAGGAACACGTTTGGCCAAAAAAAATCGCAGTTTGGTCGGCGGCAGTACGGACCCATTTTCACACCACTTTCTATTTTTAGCAGAAAACGTGGGATTTTTAAATCGAGTCACACATCAATTTGGTGAGTAATTACGCTATTCTGCAGCTTCCAGACTCAGTTTTTATGGCCTAGGAACACGTTTGGCCAAAAAAAACCGCAGTTTGTTCGGCGGCAGTACGGACCCATTTTCACACCACTTTCTATTTTTAGCAGAAAACGAGCGATTTTTAAATCGAGTCACTCATCAATTTGGTGAGTAATTACGCTATTCTGCAGCTTCCAGACTCAGTTTTTATGGCCTAGGAACACGTTTGGCCAAAACCATGGCAGTTTGGTCGGCGGCAGTACGGACCCATTTTCACACCACTTTCTATTTTTAGCAGCAACGAGCGATTTTTAAATCGAGTCACACATCAATTTGGTGAGTAATTAAGCTATTCTGCAGCTCCCAGACTCAGTTTTTATGGCCTAGGAACACGTTTGGCCAAAAAAAAATCGCAGTTTGGTCGGCGGCAGTACGGACCCATTTTCACACCACTTTCTATTTTTAGCAGAAAACGAGCGATTTTTAAATCGAGTCACACATCAATTTGGTGAGTAATTACGCTATTCTGCAGCTTCCAGACTCAGTTTTTATGGCCTAGGAACACGTTGGCCAAAACAATGGCAGTTTGGTCGGCGGCAGTACGGACCCATTTTCACACCACTTTCTATTTTTAGCAGCAACGAGCGATTTTTAAATCGAGTCACACATCAATTTGGTGAGTAATTAAGCTATTCTGCAGCTCCCAGACTCAGTTTTTATGGCCTAGGAACACGTTTGGCCAAAAAAAAATCGCAGTTTGGTCGGCGGCAGTACGGACCCATTTTCACACCACTTTCTATTTTTAGCAGAAAATGAGCGATTCTTAAATCGAGTCACACATCAATTTGGTGAGTAATTACGCTATTCTGCAGCTTCCAGACTCAGTTTTTATGGCCTAGGAACACGTTTGGCCCAAAAAAATCGCAGTTTGGTCGGCGGCAGTTCGGACCCATTTTCACACCACTTTCTATTTTTAGCAGAAAACGAGCGATTCTTAAATCGAGTCACACATCAATTTGGTGAGTAATTACGCTATTCTGCAGCTTCCAGACTCAGTTTTTATGGCCTAGGAACACGTTTGGCCAAAAAAAAATCGCAGTTTGGTCGGCGGCAGTACGGACCCATTTACACACCACTTTCTATTTTTAGCAGACAACGAGCGATTTTTAAATCGAGTCACGCATCAATTTGGTGAGTAATTACGCTATTCTGCAGCTTCCAGACTCAGTTTTTATGGCCTAGGAACACGTTTGGCCAAAAAAATCGCAGTTTGGTCGGCGGCAGTACGGACCCATTTTCACACCACTTTCTATTTTTAGCAGAAAACGAGCGATTTTTAAAGCGAGTCACACATCAATTTGGTGAGTAATTACGCTATTCTGCAGCTTCCACACTCAGTTTTTATGGCCTAGGAACACGTTTGGCCAAAAAAAATCGCAGTTTGGTCGGCGGCAGTACGGACCCATTTTCACACCACTTTCTATTTTTAGCAGAAAACGTGGGATTTTTAAATCGAGTCACACATCAATTTGGTGAGTAATTACGCTATTCTGCAGCTTCCAGACTCAGTTTTTATGGCCTAGGAACACGTTTGGCCAAAAAAAACCGCAGTTTGTTCGGCGGCAGTACGGACCCATTTTCACACCACTTTCTATTTTTAGCAGAAAACGAGCGATTTTTAAATCGAGTCACTCATCAATTTGGTGAGTAATTACGCTATTCTGCAGCTTCCAGACTCAGTTTTTATGGCCTAGGAACACGTTTGGCCAAAACCATGGCAGTTTGGTCGGCGGCAGTACGGACCCATTTTCACACCACTTTCTATTTTTAGCAGCAACGAGCGATTTTTAAATCGAGTCACACATCAATTTGGTGAGTAATTAAGCTATTCTGCAGCTCCCAGACTCAGTTTTTATGGCCTAGGAACACGTTTGGCCAAAAAAAATCGCAGTTTGGTCGGCGGCAGTACGGACCCATTTTCACACCACTTTCTATTTTTAGCAGAAAACGAGCGATTTTTAAATCGAGTCACACATCAATTTGGTGAGTAATTACGCTATTCTGCAGCTTCCAGACTCAGTTTTTATGGCCTAGGAACACGTTTGGCCAAAACAATGGCAGTTTGGTCGGCGGCAGTACGGACCCATTTTCACACCACTTTCTATTTTTAGCAGCAACGAGCGATTTTTAAATCGAGTCACACATCAATTTGGTGAGTAATTAAGCTATTCTGCAGCTCCCAGACTCAGTTTTTATGGCCTAGGAACACGTTTGGCCAAAAAAAAATCGCAGTTTGGTCGGCGGCAGTACGGACCCATTTTCACACCACTTTCTATTTTTAGCAGAAAATGAGCGATTCTTAAATCGAGTCACACATCAATTTGGTGAGTAATTACGCTATTCTGCAGCTTCCAGACTCAGTTTTTATGGCCTAGGAACACGTTTGGCCCAAAAAAATCGCAGTTTGGTCGGCGGCAGTTCGGACCCATTTTCACACCACTTTCTATTTTTAGCAGAAAACGAGCGATTCTTAAATCGAGTCACACATCAATTTGGTGAGTAATTACGCTATTCTGCAGCTTCCAGACTCAGTTTTTATGGCCTAGGAACACGTTTGGCCAAAAAAAATCGCAGTTTGGTCGGCGGCAGTACGGACCCATTTACACACCACTTTCTATTTTTAGCAGACAACGAGCGATTTTTAAATCGAGTCACGCATCAATTTGGTGAGTAATTACGCTATTCTGCAGCTTCCAGACTCAGTTTTTATGGCCTAGGAACACGTTTGGCCAAAAAAATCGCAGTTTGGTCGGCGGCAGTACGGACCCATTTTCACACCACTTTCTATTTTTAGCAGAAAACGAGCGATTTTTAAAGCGAGTCACACATCAATTTGGTGAGTAATTACGCTATTCTGCAGCTTCCACACTCAGTTTTTATGGCCTAGGAACACGTTTGGCCAAAAAAAATCGCAGTTTGGTCGGCGGCAGTACGGACCCATTTTCACACCACTTTCTATTTTTAGCAGAAAACGTGGGATTTTTAAATCGAGTCACACATCAATTTGGTGAGTAATTACGCTATTCTGCAGCTTCCAGACTCAGTTTTTATGGCCTAGGAACACGTTTGGCCAAAAAAAAACCGCAGTTTGTTCGGCGGCAGTACGGACCCATTTTCACACCACTTTCTATTTTTAGCAGAAAACGAGCGATTTTTAAATCGAGTCACTCATCAATTTGGTGAGTAATTACGCTATTCTGCAGCTTCCAGACTCAGTTTTTATGGCCTAGGAACACGTTTGGCCAAAACCATGGCAGTTTGGGTCGGCGGCAGTACGGACCCATTTTCACACCACTTTCTATTTTTAGCAGCAACGAGCGATTTTTAAATCGAGTCACACATCAATTTGGTGAGTAATTAAGCTATTCTGCAGCTCCCAGACTCAGTTTTTATGGCCTAGGAACACGTTTGGCCAAAAAAAATCGCAGTTTGGTCGGCGGCAGTACGGACCCATTTTCACACCACTTTCTATTTTTAGCAGAAAACGAGCGATTTTTAAATCGAGTCACACATCAATTTGGTGAGTAATTACGCTATTCTGCAGCTTCCAGACTCAGTTTTTATGGCCTAGGAACACGTTTGGCCAAAACAATGGCAGTTTGGTCGGCGGCAGTACGGACCCATTTTCACACCACTTTCTATTTTTAGCAGCAACGAGCGATTTTTAAATCGAGTCACACATCAATTTGGTGAGTAATTAAGCTATTCTGCAGCTCCCAGACTCAGTTTTTATGGCCTAGGAACACGTTTGGCCAAAAAAAAATCGCAGTTTGGTCGGCGGCAGTACGGACCCATTTTCACACCACTTTCTATTTTTAGCAGCAACGAGCGATTTTTAAATCGAGTCACACATCAATTTGGTGAGTAATTAAGCTATTCTGCAGCTCCCAGACTCAGTTTTTATGGCCTAGGAACACGTTTGGCCAAAACAATGGCAGTTTGGTCGGCGGCAGTACGGACCCATTTTCACACCACTTTCCATTTTTAGCAGAAAACGAGCGATTTTTAAATCGAGTCACACATCAATTTGGTGAGTAATTACGCTATTCTGCAGCTTCCAGACTCAGTTTTTATGGCCTAGGAACACGTTTGGCCAAAAAAAATCGCAGTTTGGTCGGCGGCAGTACGGACCCATTTTCACACCACTTTCTATTTTTGGCAGAAAACGAGCGATTTTTAAATCGAGTCACACATCAATTTGGTGAGTAATTACGCTATTCTGCAGCTTCCACACTCAGTTTTTATGGCCTAGGAACACGTTTGGCCAAAAAAAATCGCGGTTTGGTCGGCGGCAGTACGGACCCATTTTCACACCACTTTCTATTTTTAGCAGAAAACGTGGGATTTTTAAATCGAGTCACACATCAATTTGGTGAGTAATTACGCTATTCTGCAGCTTCCAGACTCAGTTTTTATGGCCTAGGAACACGTTTGGCCAAAAAAAAACCGCAGTAGTACGGACCCATTTTCACACCACTTTCTATTTTTAGCAGAAAATGAGCGATTCTTAAATCGAGTCACACATCAATTTGGTGAGTTATTACGCTATTCTGCAGCTTCCAGACTCAGTTTTTATGGCCTAGGAACACGTTTGGCCAAAAAAAATCGCAGTTTGGTCGGCGGCAGTACGGACCCATTTTCACACCACTTTCTATTTTTAGCAGAAAATGAGCGATTCTTAAATCGAGTCACACATCAATTTGATGAGTAATTACGCTATTCTGCAGCTTCCAGACTCAGTTTTTATGGCCTAGGAACACGTTTGGCCCAAAAAAATCGCAGTTTGGTCGGCGGCAGTTCGGACCCATTTTCACACCACTTTCTATTTTTAGCAGAAAACGAGCGATTCTTAAATCGAGTCACACATCAATTTGGTGAGTAATTACGCTATTCTGCAGCTTCCAGACTCAGTTTTTATGGCCTAGGAACACGTTTGGCCAAAAAAAATCGCAGTTTGGTCGGCGGCAGTACGGACCCATTTACACACCACTTTCTATTTTTAGCAGACAACGAGCGATTTTTAAATCGAGTCACGCATCAATTTGGTGAGTAATTACGCTATTCTGCAGCTTCCAGACTCAGTTTTTATGGCCTAGGAACACGTTTGGCCAAAAAAATCGCAGTTTGGTCGGCGGCAGTACGGACCCATTTTCACACCACTTTCTATTTTTAGCAGAAAACGAGCGATTTTTAAAGCGAGTCACACATCAATTTGGTGAGTAATTACGCTATTCTGCAGCTTCCACACTCAGTTTTTATGGCCTAGGAACACGTTTGGCCAAAAAAAATCGCAGTTTGGTCGGCGGCAGTACGGACCCATTTTCACACCACTTTCTATTTTTAGCAGAAAACGTGGGATTTTTAAATCGAGTCACACATCAATTTGGTGAGTAATTACGCTATTCTGCAGCTTCCAGACTCAGTTTTTATGGCCTAGGAACACGTTTGGCCAAAAAAAACCGCAGTTTGTTCGGCGGCAGTACGGACCCATTTTCACACCACTTTCTATTTTTAGCAGAAAACGAGCGATTTTTAAATCGAGTCACTCATCAATTTGGTGAGTAATTACGCTATTCTGCAGCTTCCAGACTCAGTTTTTATGGCCTAGGAACACGTTTGGCCAAAACCATGGCAGTTTGGTCGGCGGCAGTACGGACCCATTTCCACACCACTTTCTATTTTTAGCAGCAACGAGCGATTTTTAAATCGAGTCACACATCAATTTGGTGAGTAATTAAGCTATTCTGCAGCTCCCAGACTCAGTTTTTATGGCCTAGGAACACGTTTGGCCAAAAAAAAATCGCAGTTTGGTCGGCGGCAGTACGGACCCATTTTCACACCACTTTCTATTTTTAGCAGAAAACGAGCGATTTTTAAATCGAGTCACACATCAATTTGGTGAGTAATTACGCTATTCTGCAGCTTCCAGACTCAGTTTTTATGGCCTAGGAACACGTTTGGCCAAAACAATGGCAGTTTGGTCGGCGGCAGTACGGACCCATTTTCACACCAATTTCTATTTTTAGCAGCAACGAGCGATTTTTAAATCGAGTCACACATCAATTTGGTGAGTAATTAAGCTATTCTGCAGCTCCCAGACTCAGTTTTTATGGCCTAGGAACACGTTTGGCCAAAAAAAAATCGCAGTTTG
Organism: Ambrosia artemisiifolia; assembly: GCA_032199755.1. NCBI lineage: Eukaryota > Viridiplantae > Streptophyta > Magnoliopsida > Asterales > Asteraceae > Ambrosia > Ambrosia artemisiifolia. The sequence continues at coordinate 18,823 of JAQQBG010000736.1, forward strand.
GTCGGCGGCAGTACGGACCCATTTTCACACCACTTTCTATTTTTAGCAGAAAACGTGGGATTTTTTAAATCGAGTCACACATCAATTTGGTGAGTAATTACGCTATTCTGCAGCTTCCAGACTCAGTTTTTATGGCCTAGGAACACGTTTGGCCAAAAAAAACCGCAGTTTGTTCGGCGGCAGTACGGACCCATTTTCACACCACTTTCTATTTTTAGCAGAAAATGAGCGATTCTTAAATCGAGTCACACATCAATTTGGTGAGTTATTACGCTATTCTGCAGCTTCCAGACTCAGTTTTTATGGCCTAGGAACACGTTTGGCCAAAAAAAATCGCAGTTTGGTCGGCGGCAGTACGGACCCATTTTCACACCACTTTCTATTTTTAGCAGAAAATGAGCGATTCTTAAATCGAGTCACACATCAATTTGGTGAGTAATTACGCTATTCTGCAGCTTCCAGACTCAGTTTTTATGGCCTAGGAACACGTTTGGCCCAAAAAAATCGCAGTTTGGTCGGCGGCAGTTCGGACCCATTTTCACACCACTTTCTATTTTTAGCAAAAAACGAGCGATTCTTAAATCGAGTCACACATCAATTTGGTGAGTAATTACGCTATTCTGCAGCTTCCAGACTCAGTTTTTATGGCCTAGGAACACGTTTGGCCAAAAAAAATCGCAGTTTGGTCGGCGGCAGTACGGACCCATTTACACACCACTTTCTATTTTTAGCAGACAACGAGCGATTTTTAAATCGAGTCACGCATCAATTTGGTGAGTAATTACGCTATTCTGCAGCTTCCAGACTCAGTTTTTATGGCCTAGGAACACGTTTGGCCAAAAAAATCGCAGTTTGGTCGGCGGCAGTACGGACCCATTTTCACACCACTTTCTATTTTTAGCAGAAAACGAGCGATTTTTAAAGCGAGTCACACATCAATTTGGTGAGTAATTACGCTATTCTGCAGCTTCCACACTCAGTTTTTATGGCCTAGGAACACGTTTGGCCAAAAAAAATCGCAGTTTGGTCGGCGGCAGTACGGACCCATTTTCACACCACTTTCTATTTTTAGCAGAAAACGTGGGATTTTTTAAATCGAGTCACACATCAATTTGGTGAGTAATTACGCTATTCTGCAGCTTCCAGACTCAGTTTTTATGGCCTAGGAACACGTTTGGCCAAAAAAAACCGCAGTTTGTTCGGCGGCAGTACGGACCCATTTTCACACCACTTTCTATTTTTAGCAGAAAACGAGGCGATTTTTAAATCGAGTCACTCATCAATTTGGTGAGTAATTACGCTATTCTGCAGCTTCCAGACTCAGTTTTTATGGCCTAGGAACACGTTTGGCCAAAACAATGGCAGTTTGGTCGGCGGCAGTACGGACCCATTTTCACACCACTTTCTATTTTTAGCAGCAACGAGCGATTTTTAAATTGAGTCACACATCAATTTGGTGAGTAATTAAGCTATTCTGCAGCTTCCCAGACTAAGTTTTTATGGCCTAGGAACACGTTTGGCCAAAAAAAATCGCAGTTTGGTCGGCGGCAGTACGGACCCATTTTCACACCACTTTCTATTTTTAGCAGAAAACGAGCGATTTTTAAATCGAGTCACACATCAATTTGGTGAGTAATTACGCTATTCTGCAGCTTCCAGACTCAGTTTTTATGGCCTAGGAACACGTTTGGCCAAAACAATGGCAGTTTGGTCGGCGGCAGTACGGACCCATTTTCACACCACTTTCCATTTTTAGCAGAAAACGAGCGATTTTTAAATCGAGTCACACATCAATTTGGTGAGTAATTACACTATTCTGCAGCTTCCAGACTCAGTTTTTTTGGCCTAGGAACACGTTTGGCCCAAAAAAAATCGCAGTTTGGTCGGCGGCAGTTCGGACCCATTTTCACACCACTTTCTATTTTTAGCAGAAAACGAGCGATTCTTAAATCGAGTCACACATCAATTTGGTGAGTAATTACGCTATTCTGCAGCTTCCAGACTCAGTTTTTATGGCCTAGGAACACGTTTGGCCAAAAAAAATCGCAGTTTGGTCGGGCGGCAGTACGGACCCATTTACACACCACTTTCTATTTTTAGCAGACAACGAGCGATTTTTAAATCGAGTCACGCATCAATTTGGTGAGTAATTACGCTATTCTGCAGCTTCCAGACTCAGTTTTTATGGCCTAGGAACACGTTTGGCCAAAAAAATCGCAGTTTGGTCGGCGGCAGTACGGACCCATTTTCACACCACTTTCTATTTTTAGCAGAAAACGAGCGATTTTTAAAGCGAGTCACACATCAATTTGGTGAGTAATTACGCTATTCTGCAGCTTCCACACTCAGTTTTTATGGCCTAGGAACACGTTTGGCCAAAACAATGGCAGTTTGGTCGGCGGCAGTACGGACCCATTTTCACACCACTTTCCATTTTTAGCAGAAAACGAGCGATTTTTAAATCGAGTCACACATCAATTTGGTGAGTAATTACACTATTCTGCAGCTTCCAGACTCAGTTTTTTTGGCCTAGGAACACGTTTGGCCCAAAAAAAATCGCAGTTTGGTCGGCGGCAGTTCGGGACCCATTTTCACACCACTTTCTATTTTTAGCAGAAAACGAGCGATTCTTAAATCGAGTCACACATCAATTTGGTGAGTAATTACGCTATTCTGCAGCTTCCAGACTCAGTTTTTATGGCCTAGGAACACGTTTGGCCAAAAAAAATCGCAGTTTGGTCGGCGGCAGTACGGACCCATTTACACACCACTTTCTATTTTTAGCAGACAACGAGCGATTTTTAAATCGAGTCACGCATCAATTTGGTGAGTAATTACGCTATTCTGCAGCTTCCAGACTCAGTTTTTATGGCCTAGGAACACGTTTGGCCAAAACAATGGCAGTTTGGTCGGCGGCAGTACGGACCCATTTTCACACCACTTTCTATTTTTAGCAGCAACGAGCGATTTTTAAATTGAGTCACACATCAATTTGGTGAGTAATTAAGCTATTCTGCAGCTCCCAGACTAAGTTTTTATGGCCTAGGAACACGTTTGGCCAAAAAAAATCGCAGTTTGGTCGGCGGCAGTACGGACCCATTTTCACACCACTTTCTATTTTTAGCAGAAAACGTGGGATTTTTAAATCGAGTCACACATCAATTTGGTGAGTAATTACGCTATTCTGCAGCTTCCAGACTCAGTTTTTATGGCCTAGGAACACGTTTGGCCAAAAAAAAACCGCAGTTTGTTCGGCGGCAGTACGGACCCATTTTCACACCACTTTCTATTTTTAGCAGAAAACGAGCGATTTTTAAATCGAGTCACTCATCAATTTGGTGAGTAATTACGCTATTCTGCAGCTTCCAGACTCAGTTTTTATGGCCTAGGAACACGTTTGGCCAAAACAATGGCAGTTTGGTCGGCGGCAGTACGGACCCATTTTCACACCACTTTCTATTTTTAGCAGCAACGAGCGATTTTTAAATCGAGTCACACATCAATTTGGTGAGTAATTAAGCTATTCTGCAGCTCCGAGGACTCAGTTTTTATGGCCTAGGAACACGTTTGGCCAAAAAAAATCGCAGTTTGGTCGGCGGCAGTACGGACCCATTTTCACACCACTTTCTATTTTTAGCAGGAAAACGAGGCGATTTTTAAATCGAGTCACACATCAATTTTGGTGAGTAATTACGCTATTCTGCAGCTTCCAGACTCAGTTTTTATGGCCTAGGAACACGTTTGGCCAAAACAATGGCAGTTTGGTCGGCGGCAGTACGGACCCATTTTCACACCACTTTCTATTTTTAGCAGCAACGAGCGATTTTTAAATCGAGTCACACATCAATTTGGTGAGTAATTAAGCTATTCTGCAGCTCCCAGACTCAGTTTTTATGGCCTAGGAACACGTTTGGCCAAAAAAAATCGCAGTTTGGTCGGCGGGCAGTACGGACCCATTTTCACACCACTTTCTATTTTTAGCAGCAACGAGCGATTTTTAAATCGAGTCACACATCAATTTGGTGAGTAATTAAGCTATTCTGCAGCTCCCAGACTCAGTTTTTATGGCCTAGGAACACGTTTGGCCAAAACAATGGCAGTTTGGTCGGGCGGCAGTACGGACCCATTTTCACACCACTTTCCATTTTTAGCAGAAAACGAGCGATTTTTAAATCGAGTCACACATCAATTTGGTGAGTAATTACGCTATTCTGCAGCTTCCAGACTCAGTTTTTTTGGCCTAGGAACACGTTTGGCCCAAAAAAATCGCAGTTTGGTCGGCGGCAGTTCGGACCCATTTTCACACCACTTTCTATTTTTAGCAGAAAACGAGCGATTCTTAAATCGAGTCACACATCAATTTGGTGAGTAATTACGCTATTCTGCAGCTTCCAGACTCAGTTTTTATGGCCTAGGAACACGTTTGGCCAAAAAAATCGCAGTTTGTTCGGCGGCAGTACGACCCATTTTCACACCACTTTCTATTTTTAGCAGAAAACGAGCGATTTTTAAATCGAGTCACTCATCAATTTGGTGAGTAATTACGCTATTCTGCAGCTTCCAGACTCAGTTTTTATGGCCTAGGAACACGTTTGGCCAAAACAATGGCAGTTTGGTCGGCGGCAGGTACGGACCCATTTTCACACCACTTTCTATTTTTAGCAGCAACGAGCGATTTTTAAATCGAGTCACACATCAATTTGGTGAGTAATTAAGCTATTCTGCAGCTCCCAGACTCAGTTTTTATGGCCTAGGAACACGTTTGGCCAAAAAAAATCGCAGTTTGGTCGGCGGCAGTACGGACCCATTTTCACACCACTTTCCATTTTTAGCAGAAAACGAGCGATTTTTAAATCGAGTCACACATCAATTTGGTGAGTAATTACGCTATTCTGCAGCTTCCACACTCAGTTTTTTTGGCCTAGGAACACGTTTGGCCCAAAAAAATCGCAGTTTGGTCGGCGGCAGTTCGGACCCATTTTCACACCACTTTCTATTTTTAGCAGAAAACGAGCGATTCTTAAATCGAGTCACACATCAATTTGGTGAGTAATTACGCTATTCTGCAGCTTCCAGACTCAGTTTTTATGGCCTAGGAACACGTTTGGCCAAAAAAAATCGCAGTTTGGTCGGCGGCAGTACGGACCCCATTTACACACCACTTTCTATTTTTAGCAGACAACGAGCGATTTTTAAATCGAGTCACGCATCAATTTGGTGAGTAATTACGCTATTCTGCAGCTTCCAGACTCAGTTTTTATGGCCTAGGAACACGTTTGGCCAAAAAAATCGCAGTTTGGTCGGCGGCAGTACGGACCCATTTTCACACCACTTTCTATTTTTAGCAGCAACGAGCGATTTTTAAATCGAGTCACACATCAATTTGGTGAGTAATTAAGCTATTCTGCAGCTCCCAGACTCAGTTTTTATGGCCTAGGAACACGTTTGGCCAAAAAAAATCGCAGTTTGGTCGGCGGCAGTACGGACCCATTTTCACACCACTTTCTATTTTTAGCAGAAAACGAGCGATTCTTAAATCGAGTCACACATCAATTTGGTGAGTAATTACGCTATTCTGCAGCTTCCAGACTCAGTTTTTATGGCCTAGGAACACGTTTGGCCAAAAAAATCGCAGTTTGTTCGGCGGCAGTACGGACCCATTTTCACACCACTTTCTATTTTAGCAGAAAACGAGCGATTTTTAAATCGAGTCACTCATCAATTTGGTGAGTAATTACGCTATTCTGCAGCTTCCAGACTCAGTTTTTATGGCCTAGGAACACGTTTGGCCAAAACAATGGCAGTTTGGTCGGCGGCAGTACGGACCCATTTTCACACCACTTTCTATTTTTAGCAGCAACGAGCGATTTTTAAATCGAGTCACACATCAATTTGGTGAGTAATTAAGCTATTCTGCAGCTCCCAGACTCAGTTTTTATGGCCTAGGAACACGTTTGGCCAAAAAAAATCGCAGTTTGGTCGGCGGCAGTACGGACCCATTTTCACACCACTTTCCATTTTTAGCAGAAAACGAGCGATTTTTAAATCGAGTCACACATCAATTTGGTGAGTAATTACGCTATTCTGCAGCTTCCACACTCAGTTTTTTTGGCCTAGGAACACGTTTGGCCCAAAAAAATCGCAGTTTGGTCGGCGGCAGTTCGGACCCATTTTCACACCACTTTCTATTTTTAGCAGAAAACGAGCGATTCTTAAATCGAGTCACACATCAATTTGGTGAGTAATTACGCTATTCTGCAGCTTCCAGACTCAGTTTTTATGGCCTAGGAACACGTTTGGCCAAAAAAAATCGCAGTTTGGTCGGCGGGCAGTACGGACCCATTTACACACCACTTTCTATTTTTAGCAGACAACGAGCGATTTTTAAATCGAGTCACGCATCAATTTGGTGAGTAATTACGCTATTCTGCAGCTTCCAGACTCAGTTTTTATGGCCTAGGAACACGTTTGGCCAAAAAAATCGCAGTTTGGTCGGCGGCAGTACGGACCCATTTTCACACCACTTTCTATTTTTAGCAGAAAACGAGCGATTTTTAAAGCGAGTCACACATCAATTTGGTGAGTAATTACGCTATTCTGCAGCTTCCACACTCAGTTTTTATGGCCTAGGAACACGTTTGGCCAAAAAAAATCGCAGTTTGGTCGGCGGCAGTTCGGACCCATTTTCACACCACTTTCTATTTTTAGCAGGAAAACGAGCGATTCTTAAATCGAGTCACACATCAATTTGGTGAGTAATTACGCTATTCTGCAGCTTCCAGACTCAGTTTTTATGGCCTAGGAACACGTTTGGCCAAAAAAAATCGCAGTTTGGTCGGCGGCAGTACGGGACCCATTTTCACACCACTTTCTATTTTTAGCAGAAAACGTGGGATTTTTAAATCGAGTCACACATCAATTTGATGAGTAATTACGCTATTCTGCAGCTTCCAGGCTCAGTTTTTATGGCCTAGGAACACGTTTGGCCAAAAAAAAATCGCAGTTTGGTCGGCGGCAGTACGGACCCATTTTCACACCACTTTCTATTTTTAGCAGAAAACGTGGGATTTTTAAATCGAGTCACACATCAATTTGATGAGTAATTACGCTATTCTGCAGCTTCCAGGCTCAGTTTTTATGGCCTAGGAACACGTTTGGCCAAAAAAAATCGCAGTTTGGTCGGCGGCAGTACGGACCCATTTTCACACCACTTTCTATTTTTAGCAGAAAACGTGGGGATTTTTAAATCGAGTCACACATCAATTTGGTGAGTAATTACGCTATTCTGCAGCTTCCAGACTCAGTTTTTATGGCCTAGGAACACGTTTGGCCAAAAAAAAACCGCAGTTTGTTCGGCGGCAGTACGGACCCATTTTCACACCACTTTCTATTTTTAGCAGAAAACGAGCGATTTTTAAATCGAGTCACACATTAATTTGGTGAGTAATTACGCTATTCTGCAGCTTCCAGACTCAGTTTTTTATGGCCTAGGAACACGTTTGGCCAAAACAATGGCAGTTTGGTCGGCGGCAGTACGGACCCATTTTCACACCACTTTCTATTTTTAGCAGCAACGAGCGATTTCTAAATCGAGTCACACATCAATTTGGTGAGTAATTAAGCTATTCTGCAGCTCCCAGACTCAGTTTTTATGGCCTAGGAACACGTTTGGCCAAAACAATGGCAGTTTGGTCGGCGGCAGTACGGACCCATTTTCACACCACTTTCCATTTTTAGCAGAAAACGAGCGATTTTTAAATCGAGTCACACATCAATTTGGTGAGTAATTACGCTATTCTGCAGCTTTCCAGACTCAGTTTTTATGGCCTAGGAACACGTTTGGCCCAAAAAAATCGCAGTTTGGTCGGCGGCAGTTCGGACCCATTTTCACACCACTTTCTATTTTTAGCAGAAAACGAGCGATTCTTAAATCGAGTCACACATCAATTTGGTGAGTAATTACGCTATTCTGCAGCTTCCAGACTCAGTTTTTATGGCCTAGGAACACGTTTGGCCAAAAAAAATCGCAGTTTGGTCGGCGGCAGTACGGACCCATTTACACACCACTTTCTATTTTTAGCAGACAACGAGCGATTTTTAAATGGAGTCACGCATCAATTTGGTGAGTAATTACGCTATTCTGCAGCTTCCAGACTCAGTTTTTATGGCCTAGGAAGACGTTTGGCCAAAAAAATCGCAGTTTGGTCGGCGGCAGTACGGACCCATTTTCACACCACTTTCTATTTTTAGCAGAAAACGAGCGATTTTTAAAGCGAGTCACACATCAATTTGGTGAGTAATTACGCTATTCTACAGCTTCCACACTCAGTTTTTTATGGCCTAGGAACACGTTTGCCCAAAAAAAATCGCAGTTTGGTCGGCGGCAGTACGGACCCATTTTCACACCACTTTCTATTTTTAGCAGAAAATGTGGGATTTTTAAATCGAGTCACACATCAATTTGGTCAGTAATTACGCTATTCTGCAGCTTCCAGGCTCAGTTTTTATGGCCTAGGAACACGTTTGGCCAAAAAAAATCGCAGTTTTGTCGGCGGCAGTACGGACCCATTTTCACACCACTTTCTATTTTTAGCAGAAAACGTGGGATTTTTAAATCGAGTCACACATCAATTTGGTGAGTAATTACGCTATTCTGCAGCTTCCAGACTCAGTTTTTATGGCCTAGGAACACGTTTGGCCAAAAAAAAACCGCAGTTTGTTCGGCGGCAGTACGGGACCCATTTTCACACCACTTTCTATTTTTAGCAGAAAACGAGCGATTTTTAAATCGAGTCACACATCAATTTGGTGAGTAATTACGCTATTCTGCAGCTTCCAGACTCAGTTTTTATGGCCTAGGAACACGTTTGGCCAAAACAATGGCAGTTTGGTCGGCGGCAGTACGGACCCATTTTCACACCACTTTCTATTTTTTAGCAGCAACGAGCGATTTCTAAATCGAGTCACACATCAATTTGGTGAGTAATTAAGCTATTCTGCAGCTCCCAGACTCAGTTTTTATGGCCTAGGAACACGTTTGGCCAAAACAATGGCAGTTTGGTCGGCGGCAGTACGGACCCATTTTCACACCACTTTCCATTTTTAGCAGAAAACGAGCGATTTTTAAATCGAGTCACACATCAATTTGGTGAGTAATTACGCTATTCTGCAGCTTCCAGACTCAGTTTTTATGGCCTAGGAACACGTTTGGCCCAAAAAAATCGCAGTTTGGTCGGCGGCAGTTCGGGACCCATTTTCACACCACTTTCTATTTTTAGCAGAAAACGAGCGATTCTTAAATCGAGTCACACATCAATTTGGTGAGTAATTACGCTATTCTGCAGCTTCCAGACTCAGTTTTTATGGCCTAGGAACACGTTTGGCCAAAAAAAATCGCAGTTTGGTCGGCGGCAGTACGGACCCATTTACACACCACTTTCTATTTTTAGCAGACAACGAGCGATTTTTAAATCGAGTCACGCATCAATTTGGTGAGTAATTACGCTATTCTGCAGCTTCCAGACTCAGTTTTTATGGCCTAGGAACACGTTTGGCCAAAAAAATCGCAGTTTGGTCGGCGGCAAGTACGGACCCATTTTCACACCACTTTCTATTTTTAGCAGAAAACGAGCGATTTTTAAAGCGAGTCACACATCAATTTGGTGAGTAATTACGCTATTCTACAGCTTCCACACTCAGTTTTTATGGCCTAGGAACACGTTTGGCCAAAAAAAATCGCCGTTTGGTCGGCGGCAGTACGGACCCATTTTCACACCACTTTCTATTTTTAGCAGAAAATGTGGGATTTTTTAAATCGAGTCACACATCAATTTGGTCAGTAATTACGCTATTCTGCAGCTTCCAGGCTCAGTTTTTATGGCCTAGGAACACGTTTGGCCAAAAAAAATCGCAGTTTTGTCGGCGGCAGTACGGACCCATTTTCACACCACTTTCTATTTTTAGCAGAAAACGTGGGATTTTTAAATCGAGTCACACATCAATTTGGTGAGTAATTACGCTATTCTGCAGCTTCCAGACTCAGTTTTTATGGCCTAGGAACACGTTTGGCCAAAAAAAAAACCGCAGTTTGTTCGGCGGCAGTACGGACCCATTTTCACACCACTTTCTATTTTTAGCAGAAAACGAGCGATTTTTAAATCGAGTCACACATCAATTTGTTGAGTAATTACGCTATTCTGCAGCTTCCAGACTCAGTTTTTATGGCCTAGGAACACGTTTGGCCAAAACAATGGCAGTTTGGTCGGCGGCAGTACGGACCCATTTTCACACCACTTTCTATTTTTAGCAGCAACGAGCGATTTCTAAATCGAGTCACACATCAATTTGGTGAGTAATTAAGCTATTCTGCAGCTCCCAGACTCAGTTTTTATGGCCTAGGAACACGTTTGGCCAAAACAATGGCAGTTTGGTCGGCGGCAGTACGGACCCATTTTCACACCACTTTCCATTTTTAGCAGAAAACGAGCGATTTTTAAATCGAGTCACACATCAATTTGGTGAGTAATTACGCTATTCTGCAGCTTCCAGACTCAGTTTTTATGGCCTAGGAACACGTTTGGCCCAAAAAAATCGCAGTTTGGTCGGCGGCAGTTCGGACCCATTTTCACACCACTTTCTATTTTTAGCAGAAAACGAGCGATTCTTAAATCGAGTCACACATCAATTTGGTGAGTAATTACGCTATTCTGCAGCTTCCAGACTCAGTTTTTATGGCCTAGGAACACGTTTGGCCAAAAAAAATCGCAGTTTGGTCGGCGGCAGTACGGACCCATTTACACACCACTTTCTATTTTTAGCAGACAACGAGCGATTTTTAAATCGAGTCACGCATCAATTTGGTGAGTAATTACGCTATTCTGCAGCTTCCAGACTCAGTTTTTATGGCCTAGGAACACGTTTGGCCAAAAAAATCGCAGTTTGGGTCGGCGGCAGTACGGACCCATTTTCACACCACTTTCTATTTTTAGCAGAAAACGAGCGATTTTTTAAAGCGAGTCACACATCAATTTGGTGAGTAATTACGCTATTCTACAGCTTCCACACTCAGTTTTTATGGCCTAGGAACACGTTTGGCCAAAAAAAATCGCCGTTTGGTCGGCGGCAGTACGGACCCATTTTCACACCACTTTCTATTTTTAGCAGAAAATGTGGATTTTTAAATCGAGTCACACATCAATTTGGTCAGTAATTACGCTATTCTGCAGCTTCCAGGCTCAGTTTTTATGGCCTAGGAACACGTTTGGCCAAAAACAATCGCAGTTTTGTCGGCGGCAGTACGGACCCATTTTCACACCACTTTCTATTTTTAGCAGAAAACGTGGGATTTTTAAATCGAGTCACACATCAATTTGGTGAGTAATTACGCTATTCTGCAGCTTCCAGACTCAGTTTTTTATGGCCT
>JAQQBG010000737.1:27500-30227 GCA_032199755.1 Ambrosia artemisiifolia
TTCGAAGACAAGAGCAAAAAATGAAGAAAATAATATCTTATCCATATCCTTTCAAATCCTTCATGTAGAAAGAGAAAAAACTACATTATATACTCACTTAGATAGATACTTATATCTATTTAAGTAATAATCATTTAAGTAATAATAATTCCAATTTAGAATTCTCAAATTATAATAAGTAAGATATCCTTATATATATAATAAGATATATAATAAGATATCTTTATATTATCAATAATAAATAGAAAAAAAATCTAAATAATAATAACAGGTACAAATAGTAAATCGAGGTACCCATTCTATGACAACTCTTAACTTTCCCTCTGTTTTGGTCCCTTTAGTAGGCCTAGTATTTCCGGCAATCGCAATGGCTTCTTTATTTCTTCATGTTCAAAAAAATAAGATTGTTTAGAGCCGATGGCACAAAATCTCATCTATTTTTTTTTTTTCAATTGACGTTTGTATCATAATACAACACAGATATCCATTTAGCAAAATATGGTAATAAATTGGTATAAGCGGCTTCCGCCGAAAAATTCTTATGTCTCCAGAAAATTCTATGTTCTAGCTATTTTCAAATAGACCCGAATCGGCGGATGGGCGGAACTGTAACGTGGGTCTATCTATATGTATGTGGCTATCTTTAGTGAGATCATACGAAGGGTATGTTATTTGTTTAGATCTAACCAATTTAATGAATTACTCCTAAAGGTTCACATCAAACTAATGCTAGTTGATGCGAGTTACTTCGGAAACAAACGGACTAAAGTCAAATTCATTTGGGGTATTCTCTCAATTCCAAAAAAAGCAACGGGATCAAGTATGAGTTGTCGATCAGAACATATATGGATAGAACCTATAAAGGGGGCTCGAAAAACTAGTAATTTCTGCTGGGCTATTATCCTTTTTTTAGGTTCATTAGGGTTCTTGTTGGTTGGAACCTCGAGTTATCTTGGTAGAAATTTGATATCTTTATTTCCCGTCTCAGGAAATCGTTTTTTTTTCCACAAGGAATTGTGATGTTCCTTTCTATGGGATCGCGGGTCTTTTTATTAGCTCCTATTTGTGGTGCACAATTTCGTGGAATGTAGGTAGTGGTTATGATCGATTTGATATAAAAGACGGAATAGTGTGTATCTTTCGTTGGGGATTTCCTGGAAAAAATCGTCGGGTCTTCCTCCGATTTTCTTATAAAAGATATTCAATCCGTCAGAATAGAAGTTAAAGAGGGTATTTATGCTCGGCGTGTCCTTTATATGGATATAAGAGGCCAGGGAGCCATTCCATTGACTCGTACTGATGAGAATTTTACTCCACGGGAAATGGAACAAAAAGCTGCTGAATTGGCCTATTTCTTGCGTGTACCAATTGAAGTATTTTAAGAAATGAGCCGCTAAATGAATGATTTCTCAGCAGGAGGGCAAAAACGCAAGAATCCTCTTTTTCTAGAACATAACTTAATTGAGGTTTCTTCAGAACATTCATTCGAGTCAAAGCAGACATATATGGAACAAGTATAAAAAAACTCTTTTTGGGGATCTTTTATATGTATCGAAATATACACAACTCAATTCAATAAAAAAAGAATAAACAAATCGAAATATCTCATAAGAAACCATTTCGAAATAAGGAATCCCCCCTTTTTTCATTTTTTAATTGTTGGAATTGAGACTTTAGATTCAGATAGATCATATCTTGTCATTTTTTCGACGCTTCTTTTTGTGCTCCTTAATGACCAAAAAGTTGGATCTCTTATAATGATAACTAGTAATGATAACTAGCCAATTTCTGTCGTTTTTTTGCCACTCATTTTTCACAATATTTTTCAGAAAATTCCCCTCAATTATTCTATCCCTGACCTATTCATAGTCAGTTAAATTTTTTCGAAATATTAGAGATTTTTATAGAATGATAGAAAAGGAGTTCTTTCGTCTCAAAATATGAATAATATTCATCTTCATTATTATTATTTAAAGTGGTTTTCGGGGCATTCATCGAAAGGAGATATGTGCTTTTGACTATAGGGAAACAATATTTTTTGATTATTTATTCATTCGAATTTTTCGTCTATTTCTTTCTTTTTTTTCTAGATTCAAGGCCTAATTCAAGGCCTAACCACGAAATCACAAATAAAAACTAGTGAATAGATTCATAGGTTCGAGAACTTGTAATAGAAATTGATGCGTGAGAGTAGATTACATAGAGTTGACGAATGAGATGGGTTCATTAACAATTCACAGATGAAAAAAATGGCGATGAAAAAATGGCAAAAAAGAAAAGCATTCACTCCTCTTTTATATCTTGCATCTATAGTATTTTTGCCCTGGTGGATTTCTCTCTTATTTCAAAAAAAGTCTGGAATCGTGGGTTACTAATTGGTGGAATACTAGGGCAATCCGAAACTTTTTTGAATGATATGGAAGAAAAGAGTATTCTAGAAAAATTCATAGAATTAGAGGGAACTCCTCTTCTTAGAGGAAATGATCAAGGGAATACTCGGAGGACACATCTACAAAACCTTCGTATAGGAATTCACAAAGAAACAATCCAATTAATCAAGATACACAACGAGGGTCGTATTCATACGATTTTGCACTTCTCGACAAATATAATCTGTTTCATTATTCTAAGTGGTTATTCTATTTTGGGTAATAAAGAACTTGTTATTTTTAACTCTTGGGCTCAGGAATTCCTATATAACTTAAGTGACACAATAAAAGCCTTTTT
>JAQQBG010000738.1:0-30196 GCA_032199755.1 Ambrosia artemisiifolia
AATAACCCGTTTCCAAGTTTGATATTTTTCGCCTGGAGGTCAATCCCACGACACGTGGAGTGTGAGAGGGGAAACGACCGCTCCCCGTTTGCCGCTCTGTACAAAGTTGCCGCGTAAAGTTCTGCTTTTGTCCTCGGCACTATGGGACTCGGTTTGAGGCGAATCGCCTGAAAAGGCGTCGAGACGGATGCCGCCGACAGACAGACAGACAGAAAGACAGACGCACGGACGGACTGACAGCTGAACAGTGATGTGACGCTCTTGACGACGGCATTTGAATCATGCAAACAGAAAGCAGTGCAAGGGAAGTGAATCCGGTGCGTCCAGCGAGCAAGAGAGACCGATCGGTGCGGCAATTACTATTAGATTGTTTGTTGCCGGGGGTGCGCAGTCGCAACGAGTCCCTGGTCCCGAGGACCGCCTCCCTTAGCGATCTTCGACAGTAAAAAGGGCTTGAAACATTTCCTTGCATCGTGGGAGAGTGAGTGCGTGTGTGTGTGTGCGAGTGTCTGCGTGAGTGACGTATCAAGCCTACCTGATGAATGTGATGGACTTTTTTTGATTACTACTTACTTGGTTAGGAGAAAAATAATAAAAAAGAAATATATATTATTGGCCCCCTTTCGTGTGACCTGCTCTGTTGCGTAGACCAAGAAGCAGTCGTGATATGTGAATAAATGTTTTATTTTACCATGTGCCTCTGTCTTTCCTATTGCCTCCAGCTCGCCAGTCACCATAACACTCTGAAAGCGAGAAAACAACCAAATTTCCTGTTTACGTGTCACCCCTGTGCGACTGCAGCGCGCTTCTCGCCGTGACCACTGACCCAACTAACAAGCAGCACACTGATTCGGAACGGGGGACGACGCGACGGCTCCGCCCCCCTCGCTGCCGCTGCGAGATCAACAGACGGCCAGCGAGACGAGACGCGACGCGGCACGAGCCGCGGACTGAATGCAACGCTCCTCATTATGCAAGCTTTTGGAGCCGAGCCGAACTTGCCGTGCCGTGCCGTGCCGTGCCGCCCACTCCTCATCCTTGCTGCTTTCACGTCGGACTCCGTCAAGGGAGACTCTGTGTTGCAGCGGTCCTCCTGCTATATCCCGCTGCCAGCCCCGCCCGCGCCCCGCCGCCTCGCGGCCGAAACACGACAGAATCACCCTCTCCTCCCGCTACTCCACCGACGAAATGATCCCCTAAAGGTGCCCTAACCACCCCCAAATTATTGATACACTGCAAAAAAGAAGAAGAAGAAGAAAAAACCACCCTGTCGTGAAACATCGATAGATGCCAGTATCGACATTTCGATGTATCGATACCCATCCTCTCACCTGCTACCAGCTACCACACGGGGCGCGTCGGCCACGTCCCTCCAGAGCCAGCAGCAGCAGCCAGCAGCAGCAGCAGCAGACCCCATGCTGATGCAGCCCGATAGCATCTTGCTTCATTTTGCCCCCCTCCCCTCCCCTCTCCGTGCCGCGCTTCGTAAGTCGTGCTCTCTCTCTCTCTCTCTCTCTTTCTTTTTGGTCTCTTTGCCTCGCGCCCTCCCTCCGTCTTGCTTCAGCAGCGGTTTTCATGCCAGAAGAAACAGTGGGATCCCCCTCTCATCTTTGTAATCCCTCTCCCCCCTCCCCCCACCACCACCCCTCTCTCGCCCATCCCTCATTCGAAACCCACCCCTTCCCCTTTTCTCCCCCTTCCCCTTCCACTTGGCCGTCGTCTTCGGCTTTATGACCAGAAACGTTCATTCTAATTTGGCAGCCCGTTGCACTTTGGCGCTCTGTGCTGCGCTGCGTGGATGCCAGCTACAGACCCCCCCCCCCCCCCTCTCCCCCAGACACAAAAAATATCCTCCAGAGGGGCATTTTTCCGCTCGCGCCCATCTCACCACTGGTCTTACCCCCTGCCCTGCTCCGTAACGTGGAACGGGCTGGGTCTGTGTTTTGTTTTGGGCCTCGAACACCAGCACCACCAGCTGCCGAGCGTTGCACCCGCCTGTTCCTGTGGGCCTGGCCTGCCTGGAGCCAGGCTCTGCGCTTTAAGCTGCCTGGGTGGCGCTGCACCGTGGGCCAGAAGACCGGTGCCGGCCGCCATAGCTCTGGGCGTTGTCTCACCTCCACTGTCGTTGGATAGTGCCCGAATTGAGTGTATGACCCCACTCAGTGGATTCCTCCTTCGAAGAGGCCATACACTGGTGGGGCCTTACACCCGCTTCGAGGAACTATGTGTAACGACTCTGGAGGTCGAAACATGCCCACAGGTTTGGCCGCCGGCACCGGTCTTCTGGCCCACCGTGCCCCAGTGGTGCGCGGCGGGCTCGGGCGCGCGGAAGCGAGGCCGAGGCCCCAGTATGGCCCAGTACGACGTAGTGCGACGTACTGCTACATTTTTCTCCCTCCCTGAGCAGCAAGGCTTTATCACGACTCCCCGAGGTCCGATTCGGGATGGCAAAGCTGGCCGATTATTTATGGAGCACACCGGTGGCGATAGGGTCGCCCCGCCCCGCCCCGCTCCGCCCCGCCCCGACCCGCCCCACCCCGTTCCGAACGACCCATCGTGTTCACTTGAAAACGTTCCCCGATCCAACCTCAAACTTCGACTACTTTTATTTTCCTCTTTTTTTTTTTCCGGCGCGTTGTCGAGAGCGGTCCGCAGCAGCAGTTCCAGCTTTGGAGTCAGCGCGGCGCACACTTGCGTCCTAGTAGTGCTTGCTGCTACCAGCGAGTGAGGACCAGTGTCCGGCGGGCAGAGCCTTGGAGACGTTTCAGCCTCCAGACTGGGTAAGTTGCAGTCCACGAGTCGAACGTGCAACCCCCGCCGTTAAAAGAGAACTCCGTTTAACGTTTCTGGACGTCGAAACGTGACCAGAGTGTTTGGCCGTCAGGATACCGCGCGGTCTTCTGGCCCACTGTGCGACATGTTACGTGCTTCGTGCACGCGGCCTAACGAACCCAGGCGTCGCCACATGGCGCCGCGGATCCTGGCGGAGCGATGACGCCAGAGCTTTGACTTTCAGGCCCCCGCCCCGCCCCAACGCGCCCCGCCCCGCCCCAACGCGCCCCGCCCCGCCCCGCTCTGGTCGTTTTAATCCAAACTTTGCTGTCTGCCATCCGGCCGCCGTTCCGTTCCAGGGGCGCTCCTGATCGCCTCGCACCGCGTCGACACGGCCAGTGCCGCCAACATAAGGCGCCCGCGCCCACGGACCACTTGGCGGGAAATCTTTGAGGCCATTCAAATGCTTTGGTGTGTTTAATTTCTGATTTAAATTTGCGATTCCACCTTGGCTGCGGTTTATTCCGCAGACCTGCGGTACTCTAGCAGCAGCCCGGGGGCGCACGGTGGATGTGGTCCAGCGTCCAGCGGTCCGCTAGGCCCAGACCACGCCACAGCGCACCTCTGGCCTGCACTACTTGTTGCTAGGCAACGGTGGGGCTGTGTGTGCGAAGCGGACAAGGGAGGGGGTAGTAGAGGCAGAGGGTGTCGATTGGGGGAGGGACCGAGCCATGACCACGAAAGGCTTACAATAAACCCTGGGGCTGGCCGGGGCTGAGCTGGGGGCTGGCCGGAGCCCTCTATAGGCAGACACAGCCCGGCGCGCCGCCGGTCGCACCCAAAGGATCCACCCCCCTCCCCCTCCCCCGCCCCTTAGCCCGCTGCCCGCTAAGAGGGCCTCTTGATTCTACCCTTGCTGCAGCCCCCTCGAAAGCATCGAGATATCGAAATGGTGGGCCGCTCTCCCAGCCGAAGCGCCGGCAGATTGAAGGCGAGTGTATTCTCTTTGTTTATTATTTGTCATGTCCAGCGGATACGCGGCAGGCGCGGGCAAGGCGGGGAGGGAGGGGGGGGGGGGGACGGTCTCAAACTTGACCAAGCGGAATGGAGTGTTCGGGGGCCATGGGGCGCGCCGCAGTGGGCCAGAGCACTGGTGTAGGCAGCCAAAAACTCTGGGCATGTTTCGACCTCCAGAGTCGTTAAATAGTGCTCGAATCGAGCGTATGACCCCACCGAATGGATTCCTCGCTTGCAGCGCTAGCCGTTAGTGGTGTCAAACGCTCGATTCGAGCACTAATCAACGACTCTGGAGTTGAAAACATGCCCCGAGTTTCGGCCGCTAGCACGGGTCTTCGGGCCCAGTCTCGCCCTATTCTGGGGGCTGCCTGGCTGGCTGCCTCTCTGCTGCGTCGTTGGCCGCCCTTTTCCGCTGGCGGCGCCGCGCGGTCAAAGGCGCGGCCAAAATAACGACATGATTGACGGAGGAGGGAGAGAAAGGCTGGCGGCCGGCCGATCGGCTTGCTTTAGGGCGAGCGCAAAATTAGTAGCGGTTAATTAACATTTCCCTGTCGGACCGCTTATTTCACTTTTTGTTTTTGTCTTTTACCGCCCACTTGTTGGACATGAAAACACTTGGACGCCCCTCTCCGGATATTAATAAACAATTAATCTGCGCCGTCACTGGTTCTCACTGTGGACTTGGGGGCGGCTTGCGGCTCGGCTGCGGCCGGGGGAGGGGGGCGTCGTGGGCGGACTACGGCGCGGAGTTCTCGCCGGAGTGGGGCATTAGGCTCGAGGACACATCGGAACACGGTTGGTGCATCAGCGCAGGCATAGTGGGGCTCAACCATTCCATTCCGCAGCCCGACGCTTGCGCCGACCGCAAGCGCAGCATCAGGTCAGTGTATTGGTCTAGCTGCAAGGAATGATTTATTTTACGATTTACGCGCACATCATGTAAAAAAAAGGAGTGCCACTTCAAAACGAAGTCATTATTATATTGGACCCGAGGTTGGTTGCAAAAATTTGAGAGTCCTGGTTTCCGGGAGTCATTTCGATTTGGATGATGGCCTTCTAGGCGTGACGTGTCCCGCAACAAAGACCTACCTGTGCGGCAATCGCCAGACAGATAGGGCGAGAGAGAGACCTAGCCTATAGGGTCCGTCCGGAATAAGCCAGTCCCGGCCGGCCAGCAGTCTCACCGGCAATCTGCAGTCTCCAGTCCTGTCTTTCCGCCTGCCTGCCTGTCTGCCTGCCTGTTTGCCTGCCTGTCTGCCTGCCTGTCTGTCTGGCTATTTCTCCGCGTTCGCTCGGCAATCTCGGGATAATTCGACCCCAATTCCGACAAAATGAACCCAAACGCTTCGGAGCCGCCGCCTCATGACAGATGAAGCAGCGCGGTGGCTTCCCTGGGTCATCAGCCGGGTCCGCAGTGGGCCAGAAGACCGGTGGCCCCGTCAACAAGGACCTATCTGTGTGGGAATTGCCGCACAGGTAGGTCTTTGTCGCCTGGACCTGTCGAAATCTGTGGACGTCTTTCGGAGTCTGTAGTGCGCCGACGGTGGGCGCCGCGGCGGGTAGGCAATCAGGCGTGCTCCATGCACGCGTTGCTTTTGCGGGATGGCCTACCCCGAAGTTCGCAGGCGCTCACCTCTGAGTCCATTCGTTAAGTTTGTGACGATGTGATGGGCGTATTAATTTTTTAAATCCCATATGTGACCTGTCTCTGAGTTCACTTGTCTATCGACGCTGTGTGCTAAGAATACCAAGGGTCTCGACTCGAGACATGGCTGGCACGTCGTGCATAAAATATCGATGTGACCCCCCGCCAAATCTCCGGGTGGTTCCAGGACGCCGCCGACGGCCCCTTATCCCCGGCCGGATGCGAATCTCCGCAGCGTCTCGAGTAGTTCCCCGTGTGGCCGCGGGCGTCGCGGGCGTCGCGGTCGCGTCATGACGGCACGCCGCGGGTGCAACAAACAAAGCCACTGCCCCTCCGGCCGTTTCCAAACTTCATCTAAGATGACGGCACGCCGCGGGTGCAACAAACAAAGCCACTGCCCCTCCGGCCGTTTCCAAACTTCATCTAAGTCGCGCGGCGCGTGCGGTGCGGCCGTCACCGCCGCGCAGAGCGCCAGAAGACTATTGCTGGCGGCCAACACTCTGGGCGAGTCTTCATCGCCAGAGTCGTTAAATAGCGCTGGAATGGAGCGTATGATCCCATCAGTGCATTGCTCGTTCGAAGAGCAATTCATTGGTGGCGCCAAAGGCCCGGTTCGAGCACTACTTTACGACTCTGGAGGTGGAAACATGCCCAGAGTTCTGGCCGCCTCCACCGGTCTCCTGCCCCACTGTGCGCCGCCGCCCACCCGGAGAGGCGCGGCTGCGGCTGCGCGCGGAGAGACGCGAAAGAAGCGAGAAGTTGTTGGAAACAGGGCCCAGGTGTTCATGAATAAATTGCGGGGTCTGAGAGGTGCTTCTTTGTGTGCCGGTGATTGCCCTAGGCGGGCGACACGGCCCCGCGGACTCCCCCGCCTCCTCCGAACGCGCTCCCGAAACTGACACTTGGCGTGTCCCGGCAACAAAGACCTATCTGTGTGGCTATGGCGATACAGATAGGTCTTTGCTGCCGGGACGCGTCGCGCGTGCCGGCCCGGCGACGCAGTCAACGCCGCCAAAGCCCCCCGGACAATGCCTCGAGTCTGCGGGGCGGGGGCGGGGGCGGGAGGCTGTGGAAGCTAGGGCTAGGGCGGAATAAAACACAAAACCATCTCCGGCCACGGACTCGCTTTCATTCGGGGCGAAACTCTTTGACGGCGTGCCTCAGTCCACGACGACCGTCGCGTTGCCGGCCTCGCTGAGGACGGCGCGCAAGGCCCTGGCCACCTCCGCGCCCAGCTGGTCGCACTGGTTGAGGTGCACGAGGCGCAGGCAGGCCGGCGGCAGGCACGGCGGCTGCAGGTGCGCCCCGCACAGCGCCGCCGCCACGTCCTCGGTCAGCTCCGGGGCGCGGCAGATGCTGAGCACCTGCGCAGGGACACGGCCGGGCCGGGCGACGTGTCCGGCCAACAAAGACCTATCTGTATAGGAACTGCCGCACAGATAGGTGTTTGCTGCCCGGACACCGTCACAGCAACAACAACGCCAACAGCAGAAACAAGAGCGAGGCATTAGCAGGGAAATGAAGACGGATCTACGCGGGGCTGGGGCGGGTTACCTCGAGGTGCGGGAAGAGGTTCGTCTTGTGGGCGGCCCGGTGCGCGGCCGCGGCCGTCGTCAGCGTCCTCTTGGTGTCCGCGTCGAACCGCGGCGACTCCAGGAAGATGCCCTCCAGTTGGGAGGAGCGCCCCGTCGCTGCAACACAGCAACAGTGGCCTATCTCTTCGGCGAGGGCTGCTCAGTTAGGCCCTTGTTGCCGGGGTGGCTCGCACCGCTCGCACCTGGCAGCAGCGTCCACCGCCAGAAGCACTGCGGCACGTCGTGATCCCAGCTGAAGTCGTCGCCGTCGGCGTAGAACAGCAGCCGCAGCCGGGCGAGCGGCTTGAGGCTGACGGCGGCCTTGGAGGAGCGCGCGTTGCAGCCCCACGACGCGCAGCTCTGCGGCACCACGTTGCCGCACCCGGACAGCACGAGCTCCTCCAGGCGCGGGCACAGCGCCACGATCTGGTGCGTGTCCACCTCCTCCAGCACCTGCGGCAGACCGTGGGCCTGGAGGCCACCGTCGACGCGGACGTGCGCCGCGGACGCTGTATCGCCCCAGTGCCCCAGCGCGCGCGGGGGAAAGAGCAACTTTTTTCTTTACATCTAGGGGAGAGGAAAGCGACTTGAAGGGGCCAGGGGCCCATCGTCCCGGAGAATGAATCCTCCCCCGGGAACATCCCCCTCGCCGCCCCTCCCCTCCGCCGGCCCTGACAATCCCCGCTATCCCATTTTTTCCCGGCACTCATAGGGTGGTAAAGGCCGGATAGGCTCAAGCCGAGGGGATCGTCCATCTATTGGTCCTGGCCCCCGCCGAGGCCCCCGCCTCCCCGCCGCTGCCGGCCGCCGGCCCCGACAGGAGAAGCCCCTATCCGCGCGCCTCCCGCCCTGCAGATACGGCCCTCTCTGCCGGGAGCAACACGGTCTGCCGGCCGCGCCATACCGGCTGTCATATCCCACCAGATCGCCTTCCCTTACGTCCTTTTTACTCCGGACCTCCGTTTCCTGTCGGCAAATAACATTCTTACAGCCGGGCCGTGCCGGCCGTGCCAGGGCTGCCCGCGTTTCGACGGCGACCCTCGCGCGCCGAGACGGAGGACCCGCGGCCTATTTTGTATCTAAACTGGCGTCCCCACGAAAAGACCGGAAAACCTCACTAACATGTCCTACAGAAATAAAACTTCTGGGGGAGAAAACTTTGAATTTTTCTGCTGTGGAGTGACGTGGATTAATGGAATTTGTTTGAGTAGTTGCCCCAGACTGATTTTTTGTTTTGTTTTTGTTTCTAGCCAGTCACCGATGGGAGGATCTACTTTGAGCTCGAGCGTGCGCAGGTGGTCGCCGTGGCGCTCCAGGACGACGGCCACGTCCGAGAAGTCGAGGTGCGCGCGCTGGCCGGAGGACACGCAGACGGCCGAGAGCAGCTGCAGCTTGGAGAGGGCGGTGGCGGGGGCGAGCACGTCGTGGGGGGTCTGCGGGTCAAAGCGGACACGCAGCTGCGTGGCGGACGGGCAGAGCAGCACGGCCAGCTGCAGGGCGTCGGGCGCCAGCACCGGCTCGGGGGACATGCGGCACCGCACCTGCGGGCAGAGCGCCAGGTCAGGGTATCCCGGCAACAAAGACCTAACTGTATAGGAATCGCTGCACGGATAGGTCTTTGTTGCCCGCCCACCACGTGCGAGAAGTCGGCGTCCAGGTTCCGCAGCTTGTAGGTGGGCAGGGGCTGGCCGGCCTTCCAGTCGGCGGCGTGCAGATGGTGCAGCGCCGTCACCAGCTGGTAGTGTCGCAGCAGCCGCAGGCCCGGCAGCTGCCGCAGCGTCTCCTTGACATGCTCCGCGGTGGCCTGCGCCTCCCCGAGGTGCAGCTCGACCAGCTGCAGGTGCTTTGAGCCGGGCTGCACCTTGACGTCGGGGACCTTCTGGTGCTTCACGCTGAGGGCCCTGCGCGAGCAGTGAATCTCGTTGCGGGGAGGGACTAGGAAACGCATACCCGTTGCCCCAACCCCTCTATCGCTTTTTATTTGGAGTGAAACCGCCTTTTTACGCGTGTGGTGCAGGATAAGTTGCCTACCTCTCAGGCGCTGTTTCAAAATCACTATTTTCGGCCAAAGGAGCCTATAATGGCCAAAACGACCTTAGAAATTTTATTAGGGACAGTCCAGTAGTGACCCAGAGAAACCACAAGCAATTTGGAGACATAAATTTTTTGGCCAAAATCGTGAAAAAAGGATGATGTATATATCTGGGTTTTGTTCCTTTTTTTTTTTTTTTTTTTTTTTTTTTTGAAAACGGGCGACCCGCTCTGATCTACCTCAAAGTCAAAGGGAACCTAGGAGAGGGACAAGGAAACAGATACCCGCTGCCCAAACCCCTCGATCGGCTTTTATTTGGAGTGAAACCGCCTTTTTATTAGCGTGGCGCTCGATAAGTTTTCTACCTCTCAGGCGCTGTCCCAAATCTCTTTTTTCGGCTCATAGGCGCCTTCACGCTTCGTTTGGAAAGCTGTGATGTGTGTGTGTGGAGGGTGGCCTACCCTCACGGCGCTGGTGCAGCCGGGTGCCTGGCCGGGTGCAGCTCCGCAAGAGGAGGTGAAGGGGGAAGGTGGTTGTGCCTCACCTCCTCTTCCCCCTTCCCCCTTCCCCCTTCCCCCTCCCCCGCTGCACGTCCATTTGGCTGTCCGTCGTCGCTGTGTGAGGATGTATGGAGCGGAGCTCCACGTTGTGTTTGGGTAAATATCGAACATTTTCTTCTGATGGCCTTCAATTTCTCTTTCGTGAACCATCTCTTGGCCTGTATAAGTGGTATTATGAATGTGCGCACAAGACTGCGACGTTGTGATTCTGTCGAACTGGTTTCCTTTACCAAACGACCACGCGCACATGTTTGGCGAATGCCTGTTAACCTCGTTTTGAGTGCTGCTTATCTAATCCTGAATGGTGGACTGCTGGTTTTTTTCTCTCTTAAAGTTTCGAACTCAAATTTCAGAATATATTAAACGTAGTCCCTTGTGCGCAAGCATCCATAGGTTCCTCTATGACTGACTTCTGTGCATGCCTATGTTGCAGTGTGATGGTGCCTGCGAAGAATTGACTAGTCGCTGTGTTAAAACTCCAGTGCCGTCCAATTCAAGCAGCAGGACCCAGATGTATGAAAAGGTAATTATTGTGTAATGCACCTGACTAGTCTCAGTTTTGAAGTGCGGCATTTGGTCTCGTCGCAAGTAAAACATTAGATTGGGATCTGGTTTCAACGACTTTGATGGGATGTTAAAGACAAACAGAGTTAAGTTGGATCAGCTAGTGGGGCATTCTGTCTAAAGTCATTAATGCTTTGCCGACTTCATTGTTATATGAGCTAGGGACGGAATCATGTGAACTAAATCTTACGAAGCAGAGTTTGGAGTAAGCATTTTTTATTTTTGTTTCAGACCTGGAAAGCAGCTTAACATCAGTGGATCCCATTTCTTAGGAGGAAACGGAAGAAACTACAGCTGCTCTGCTCAAGCCCTGCTGCTCCATCAGACAATCAACGTTCTAATGTGAGTCTAATTTCCCCATTTGTTTGTTTCAAAGTTTCCAAGCCTTCCATAGTAGCTTCCCTTTCCCTGTTGCTTTTGACTCTCCACTTTCTCACCAAATTTCTTGTCTGCATTTTGAGCTGTAGCAGACATTTTGATCAGTTGTCCCCACACATTTCTTACCGTTTCTGAAAACGGCTTGCCTACCTCCTGTCATATTTTTGAGTCAATTTTAATGAATCCCGAGTTGACATTGCTATTGTCCCTGACCTTGCCTGGCCGAATTCTAGTTGATACATTTAATATGGTGGTTAAATTCATTAGTTTGATTTCCTGCACAATTCTATTGAAGTTTTTAAAAACCCAGTATGATCTTCTCTATCATGTGAACTAAATCTTATGAAGCAGAGTTTGGAATAAGCATTTTTTTTTATTTTTAGAACTCATGAGGCAGAGTTTGAACTAAGCATTGTTTATTTTTGTATTACAGATCTGGAAGCAGTGTAACATCAGTGGATCCCATTTCTTGGAGAGTAGCTACAGCTGCTCTGCTGCGCCATCAGATGATCTGCATGGTGATGTTCGTGTGAGTCAATTTTTGAGTTCCTCTTTTGTTTGCTCCAAAGTTCAGAAGACTCTTATTATAGTTTGCCTTTCCATTGTTGCTTCTGGCTATGACCACCTCACGTCCTTGACAAATTCTTGTGTACATTTCGAGGTGTAGCTGAAGTTTGAAAAATGCTTCAAAGAATTGTCCCTCGTCCCACGTTTTCTGCTTATGCGGATGTATTCCCCATATATTTCTTGCCCATTCTGGAAATTCCTTGCATATCTCCTGTCTTATGTTTGAGTCAATATTAATTGATTCCTTGTTGAGATTGCTATTCTCCCTGACCTTGCTTAGTCTTCAGTAATTTCCTCCCAAATTGTGACCGATTGTGATGCTACCAAGTCGTTCCTCTTGTTAGTTTTCAATAGCTGGTTAAATTTGTTATTAGATTTTATATCTTGATTTCTTGCATAATTTTAAATTTGTTATATAAAGTCAGCGTTCTAATTTCTCCTCAAGTCGTGCCTATCTCCTTTTCTTTGCCTCTGTTGCGTTGACTTGCTTGTGCTCCCGAATAAATTTGCAAAGCTTTATGTGTCATTTCTTGTAAGCTTATTGCAACCATTCTGTCACAATTGCTTCAGAGAATCCTCCCCTGCCCCCTCACCTTTGCTATTTCTGGCTGTGTTTGCCATATATTTCTTGCCCATACTATAACGGCTGCTTGCCTTTGTCCTGTCATGATTTTGAGTCTATTTAAGTTCATTCCTTGTTGAGATTGCCATTGTCCCCACCCTTGCCCAGTCTTTCGCGATTTCCTTACTAATTGTGATCGAATCGTGTTGCTTCAAACTTTCTCATTACAAGTTCTGGTTGAGATATTTATTTTCTGGTTGAATCCTTTCCCTCTACATAGTTCTTTTAAAGTTGTTATAAAGTCTGCATTAAATTCTCTATGGAATCGTACCCTTCTCCTACTCTTCGCTGTTGCGGTAGACCTGCTCGTGCTCTTGAATAAATTTTCTAAGTCATATGTGTCATTCATTTTATTGAGCTTTTTTGTTGCAACCATTCTGTCACAATTTTTCGACAAGAATTTGCCTGCCTTGGAGCTTGTCCAAATTTTTGTTTGAATTCGTTCGGAGCCGCCTCCTGGTTTCGAACGAAATTTTTTCCCGCCAAAAGACTTTAATATCGGCTATATAGGGTACACGTAAAATTCTCATACAGTGCTGGCGCCAATCCTTTGAGCCATTGAGAAATTTTACGTTTGTTTATTTTTTTTTTTTCCCTCACTTTGTGTCTGCTTTGTTTACCTTGTTCCTTTTCTTGTCTTTCTTTTTTTTTTTTTTCCCCAGTGTACCCAAGTGTTTGTCGTGTGAAATACTTTTGTCGAAATAAATAATTTCTCGAAGATGTTGTGTTGTCGTGAAATATTTTTCTGATTGTCGAAATAAATGGTCGAAGAAAGTAAACAACAATGTCGAAACAAATATTTTTATTCAAACAACAACCCTTTACAAACACTCTTGAGAAGATGAAAAATTAATAATTCAAAAGTATAAACAAGTCAAGAAATATAAACATTCAAATCCTCGCGGGGAATGGGCGGGATGCGAAATTTTTGAGTACACTGAACGGGCCATATACTAACTAAAAGAGCGGGAAAAAATTTCGCGCGAAACCAGGAGGGGTCATCGAGGGAATTTCGAGAAAAATTTGAAAGGGATCAGCCCATGACAAATTTCTCAAGAACAACAATGCAAACCATGACAAGCAAAATAGTCAAATTTTTACACTTCTGCCTCACAACAGTTCTTGCAAAAGACGCACCGTAAACTGGGATAACTATGGCCCACCTCTACTTCAGAGATAGATCAAGGAGAGTCCATGATAGCAGAATTGAATTTCAAAAGGGGTGGGCCAAAGTTGCCCCAGTTTACAGTGCTCCTTCCAACAAATCAAGAAATTTACCAAGAACACGAGTTGGTCACAGGCAGAACAGACAAAATTTGTACAGGGAGGGGGGATGATTTTAGAAGCAATTTAATCCACCAAACTTCCGCTACAGCTCCTTAACAAGAAAGAGATTTCTTGAGCCGATCACAGCAAGGCAGAAAGGGGACAGTCTGAATACTATGACATGATTTGAACCGTTAACTTCTGCTACAGCACTACACAAGATACGAGTAAAGGTAATGAAAGCTGGTCACAGCAAGAGAACATTGACTTCAGAACGGGATGGCAGAACCAAATTTAAAAGAGGTGGGCCAAAGCTACCCCACTTCAAGGTGCTCTTTCCAACAAATCAAGAAATTTACCAAGAACACGAGTAGGCAGAACAGATAAAATCTGTAGGGGATGGGTGGGGGGGTGATTCTAGAAGCGATTTGACCCATCAAACTTCCGCTAACAGCTCTAAATAAGCAAGACATTTGTTGAGCTGGTCACAGCAAGAAGCAGCAAAATTAGGAAGGTTTAATACTATCAGTGATTTGGACTATCAATCTACCGCTGCAGCGGTATGCAAGAGATTAGTCTAATTAATGAGAGCTGCAGGTCACAGCCACAAGCCACGAGAGAACATACTTGATTCCAAACTAGGAAATCAAAATGGAAGTTAAACTAAAAGGGGAACCTAACAATAGGATGAATAAACTCACAAGACTTGACAAAATTTATGAAGAACGTGCCTAGTAACAGGCAAAGACAAAATTTGCAGAGAGTATGGGGGACTGATTCTAGAAGCGATTATTTGACACATCATATTAACACTGCTGCTCTAAATAAGCGAAAAGAGATTTGCTGAGGAAATATGAGCCGGTCACAGCCAGAAGCAAAACCATTAGCAGACAGGTCTAATATTGATGTGATTTGAATCATTGAACTTCCGTTACAGGCCAACACAGCCAGAAGCAACAAAAAACATTGCTTATGAAACAGGAAACTAAAATAGAAGTTATCCTAATAGTGGGAGTGAAGGAACGGAGACTGATGCATAAACTCACAAAACTTCACACTTGAGGTTGTTCAATAAAGCGGTCGAAGTGGGTTTCGGAGGAGTGGGATCCACTGACGTGCTGCATCACACGATTCCAAGTCTGTAAAGCAAGAGAAATAAAGGTATATAAATCTGCTTCATATTTTGAGTTTAGATTTTTCAATCCCCAGCTTGTACTATAAAACTCAAGTCACCACATGGTCGAAGCAACCTGAGGGTTCTTCCGCACAGTGACAGAAGCTTCACATATTTTTTATCACGGAAGTTAAAATGTTAAGAGAGAATAAAAGTATGCATCCTAAAGTCAGTTTAGACTCATCGTAGCACTGCTCGCAGCAATCACAACGAAACATGGACAGGCCTCGGACAAAGGCGACCACGTGGAAGGGTTATGAAAGGGTTGTATCAAACCAATTTTACGAACTTTTCGCTGCGGCAGTCTTGCGCTCACGACCACTCATAATACAAGCTCAGAGTAAGTGCATTCACGAATCGTAATAGTATAAAATACGTAAATAGTGGAAAGTCATAACTTACCGTAACTTAATTCTTCCCTTGGACGACCTCACGCATCAAACCGCAGCGATGAAATGGCCTGACGGAGGAGGGGGAGGGGGGGGGAGCGACAACTCTCCTTCCCCTTTCCGGTTCCCCTTCCCCTTCCCATCTTCCCTCCTTCCCTTCCCTTTGCGCTGAGCGAGCCGAGGCGACCGGGCGGTGCAAGTTGGGCGCACGTTGGGTTGCCTACCTCTCGGGCGCGGTTAAACAATCTCTGTTTTCGACCAAAAAAGGCCACAAATAGCCAAAAGGACCCTTAGAACTGTCTCAAAAAGTGACGAATAAGGTCAAAATATTTTCAAACAAAACTGAACTAGAATATTTATTTCTTCATTCTCACACACACAGAACACCCTCTTTGCCCCTATTTGGCGCGGGGAAGGCGAGGTATTTTGGCGTGCAGCCGTTGCTAAAGGCTTCGCCCGGCCGTTTCTTGCCGGTTCTGAACGCGGCACCGGCGCGGCTGACGGTTCTGAAGGGCCTAGCCAGCCTGGCATCGCGGACCAGCGCGTTCTTGCGCAATATCCTACAATAATCCCGAGAAGCGAGCCCTGGCCTAGCCTAGCCTGGCCTGGCCTAGCCTGGCCTGGCCTAGCCTGCCGCCCGGAGCGCAACTCCCGTGACAGATTCCCCGCGACTCGGCCGAGTAGAGCGCCCGTCTCCGGGGCTCCGGCAGCCTGCTGCAGGCCGCGCACAGTACGCCAGAAGACCGGTGCCGGCGCCAAAACTCTGGACATGTTTCGACCTCCAGAGTCGTTAAATAGTGCTCGAATCGAGCGTATGACCCCATCGATGGCTTGCTGCACGAACCAGGAATCTATTGATGGGGTCATACGCTCGACTCGAGAACTATTTAACGACTCTGGAGGTTAGAACATGCCCAGAGTTCTGGCCGCCAACAATGGTCTTCTGGCCCACTCTGAGGCGCGCGACACGGCAGGGGCCGTACAGGGAAGGCCTGCGGGGGGTCTCTCCCGCCGGCAGCCGCTCGTGCCGCGCGACCCGGGCCCCTCGCTGTATACCTGTCGAGCTGGGGATCCCCGCCACGCCGCGCCACGCCGCGCCACGCCGCGCCACGCCGCGCCACGCCGCGCCACGCCGCGCTGAGCCCCGGGTTCAGCCCGCACTAGAAACTTCTCGATTCCTTACGATAGACCCCCTCCCCCTCCCCATCCGTGAGTGACAACCTGCTGCACTGCACGTCCTGCAGCGCCACGGCGCACTCGAAGCGATTCGCGAAACGCCGAGGCCGAGCAAGCAATTTTTGGTTTTATCCTCTTAAAGGATAAAAGTGCTTTTACCGTCGGGGAGGTGTGGAAAGACGCGCGGCGGTGCGGTCTGTCCGCGGCTGCGGCGCGCCCCGTCCTTCAACTCGAGCTCCATGTGCTCGGGGAGGAGCGAGCAAATCTCGCGCGCACCCGCGCAACGCGCACGGCGCCCGCAGAAACGTGTACTGTACCTCGCAGGAAAGTATGTTGCCTTACATTTGTCTTGGCGCGGCGCGCGGCGGTGCGGCGGTGCTCGCTCCGGGAACACAACGGCGTATCCCGGCAACAAGGACCTAATCTGTACAGTCATTGCCGCACAGATAGGTCTTTGCTGCCCGGGCACGTCGACAAGTGCGCTGCATTCATCCGGCTTGCGCCCCTCCAGAGCATCGACCATCGCCGGCCCCATGCCCGGGCAACAAAGACCTACCTGTGCGGCACTTCCTACACAGATAGGTCGTTGTTTGCCGGGACACGCCGTGCTCCGCTCCGCTCCCTTTTTGCCCGGCTGCCTCACATATTACATCCAGCGGCGGGCCGCGTCTCGTCGCATCATGTCTCCCCGGCTGCCTGCCATGCTGCTCACGTGGTCCCACATACCGCACAGCGCGCACAGCGGTGGGTACATGCGGCCGTTCAAGTTACCTGACGCGCCGGTGAGGTAGGCAGCCCGCTGCACGGCCACGCGCTTTGGGTTGCCTACCTCGCCGGCGTGGAAGTGGAAGCCCAGTACAAAACACCAATCATCTCCGTACCCAGACGTTTGCGCCCACAAGTCCGTTGGTATAAAAATGATCCCCTAGCGGTGCCCTTAATACCCCCAAATTATAGACACATCGATACGAAACACTCTGTATAAGGACTCTGGAAGTAACATGCCGGACATGGCGTACCTGAGGAGGGCCTCGGCGCGCACCAGCCAGGGCTCGGCCTGGCGCTGCTGGCGGTGCGGGCGGGGCTGGCGGGGCTGCAAACTGCTGGCGCCGGCCGCCGCGCTGCTGGGGCTGGCAGAGTAGCCGAGGGCCAGCAGCGCGGGACCCCGCGCGCCCCCGGAAGTAGAGCTGGCCGTCAAAGTCCGCCGTCAGCACCCCGGCCGGCAGCGCGCGCAGAACTTCCGGCATGAAGTGGTCGCAGCCCAAGACCCATAGGCGGCGCAAACTCTGCGGGGCAAGGCAGGGCCGGCAGGAGTTAAATAATGATGTAGTGGACTTGATTAGGAGACGACGCGACAAAGACCTATCCGTATAGAAATCGCCGCACGGATAGGTCTTTGTTGCCCGGACGCGCCGGACGACGGGGAGGATGAAGACGCCGACCGCCCTGTGTTGACACTCGCGACGGCGGCTATGGGGGCTGACGGCGTCAGAGGGCGGCTCCCGCGTGTGTGTGTGTGTGTGTGTGTGAGATTTTGGACTGTGTTGACCGAGGACGTGGCCGACGTACATGCGGGGTGGCCTGGCCGGGTCTGGCCGGGCCCCCTGATGAGACGCCCCGGTAAAGGCTGCAGGCGAGCATCGGGCCGGCCTCCGAGACGGTCCGTCTGTCTCTCTCGCACTCCCGGCTGGTCGTCGGCGAGTGCGAGAGAGACGGACGCTGGAAAGGACGCCGCCGTTCGCACCCGGCAGGGCAGGGCAGGGCAGGGCTCTGTTATCGAGCTAGTTAGCTCGCCCGGCCCAGCACGGTGAGCCGAAGGACTGGCGTCCGCGGCCAACACCCTGGACGGGTTTCCACCTCCAGGGTCGCTAAGTCATGCTCAGGTCGCGAAGGAGGAAACCTTGGACGGGGTCGTACGCTCCATTCGAGTACTATTCAACGACTCTGGAGACGGAAACACGCCCAGGCTGTCGGCCGCCAACAATGACGATCTTCTGGCCCTCCGTGCCGCGCCCCGGCACCCGGCACAAGGTAAACTCGCAAGTGGGACGGAGGCTGCGCTGCTGCGCTGTGCAGGCTGGGTCGGCCCGATTTCCAGCGCGAGGGGTAAGAGTGGGGGAAGGCTGAGGTTACCCTTTGTGCCGGTAGGGTGCGGGCGTACTCGTTACTCGTCGCCGCGTTTGTATTTAGGTCGGAGGCAGATTTTATTACCCGGCAGTGAGTGCGTTGTTGTGTGTGCGAGTGTGTGCATGCGAGTGTGAGAGTCGCCCCGTGTTGAGCGGCGCGCTCCAAATGAGACTCCCTTCCGAGGCCGCGGATAATCGCACTGCCGGCTGCCGGCTGCGGGAGCACGGTGGGCCAGAAGACCGGTGTGGGCGGGCAGAGCTCTGGGCATGTTTCCACCTCCAGAGTCGTTACTTATTGCTCGAATCGAGCGAATGACCCCATCAAAGGATTCCGCGTTCGAAGAGCAAGCCATTAATGGGGTCATACGCTCCATTCGAGCACTATTTAACGATTCTAAACCTGCCCAGAGTTTTGCCCGCCAGCGGTGGCAGCGCTCGCCCGGCCCGCTGCGTAGCGCCTGCGAGCGGCGGGGTAGGCCAGCCCGCGGCGCACGGATGTGCACCGTGTGGCCTATGCTGGGATTCACAGGCGCTCTGCCCGCGGCGCGGCGCTCGACGGCTGCGGGTTTCAGCAGAAATTGTTTCAGCGTTTCATTGTCAAAGTAAAGATGATAGAGGCAAACTTGAGTCCGGAAAAGCCTTCCGAAAGGCGAGCCGAGCGGCGCCGACTGCTTCCTGTACAGTGTGCGACGGTCTTTGTAATGGAACGAGTAGTGGCGCTTCGGCAGCGCAAGCCTCGCCGCGCTCCGCGGGGAGCCCAACTTTTTCCCTCCCTGCCCCGATGTAAAATGTGGGGTCGTGTGTCGGTACGCCCGGGTCGGTCCCTGGGCCGCCGTTTCCAGTCGTTCCAGCACGCGACGCGCCCGGCCAACAAAGACCTATCCGTGTAGGAGTTGCCGCACGGATAGGTCTTTGTTGCCGGGATGCGTGGGAGGGCAGCCTTACCGGGCATCGGGCGGCCATGTGCCGCAGCAGGGCCGGGTCCCAGGCCGCGGGGCAGCACTGCAGGCGCGGCGTGAGGCAGGGCCGCCAGTGGTCCCGCCACGCGCCGCCGCCGTCCAGCAGCAGCAGCTGCAGCACCAGCTCCTCCACCACGGGGCCGGCTGCGGACGGGACAGAAAGGCACACGGCTACAAGAACAGGACTTTGTTTGCTGTCAGGCACAGTGCGTCAAAAGACTGCGTTAGCCAGCCGAAACGTTCCAATCACTAGAGATGTTATTTGTTCGAATATCTATGAACACTAAAAAATTAAATCGGATTAACTTTATTTTTTAAAAATTGCGCCTCGAAGGTGGACGAGAGGGACAGAGCTTTCTAACGAGAAAGAGAGGGATGAACGCTGGAAGCGGGGGAGAGTAAAAACTCGTTCCAGTGATGCGGGTTTATCCCCCCCCACCCCCTCTTTTCCTCGCAAAGTTTGAAATAATTAGCGAGGAATTATTGGCACCAGGCGGAAGGGAGGGGGAGCCTTCTATTTGTGGGGGAACTTTGTCTGACGCCTAGCCTCGCTTCGAGCCGCGCCGGTGCAGTGCTCGCGAAGAATGCACCACCCGACAGAGAGCAAGCTCGATTCATCCGCTCTCGGAGTGACCCGGCCCGGCGGACATTTCATCCGCGGTGCACACACACACACACACACACACACACACACACACACACACACATACTACATACAATGCAGCAGCCAACAGTATCATCCCTGCAGCCCCAATCCCGTCACGCGCCCCCAGCTCCCCCTCCACTTCCACCAGCACTCGATGCTGCTTCTCTGCTGGTGGTGCAGTACACACCGGGCGACAGGGTGGAGCCGATAGCGCCGTGCCGTGCCACGGGGTGCCAATCCATCTTGCAGCCCGAATGGGATTGAGTGCGTACTGCATTGTGCAACTTGTTGCCTGCCTGCCTGCCTGCCTGCCTGCCTGCCAGGGCTGCCGAGTTCGCCAGGGGATCGGGAGTGGGCGAGCCAGAAAGACCGGTTGGTACCGCTGCCAATAGCCTATGCACCTGCAGAGTCGTTAAATAGTGCTCGAGACGAGCGTTATGACCTCACAAATGGATGCCTCGTCCGCAGAGCAATCCATACCGGAGCACTGTTTGCAGTCCGAAACAAGCCCCAGAGTGGCGGCCACGGCCACACCGGTCTCCTGGCCCACGGCGTGTCCCGGCAGCAAAGACCTATCTGTATAGGCATTGCCGCACGGATAGGTCTTTGCTGCCGGGACACGTAGGGCAGCAAGCGCGCCCGAGTGACAGCAGGGAGACATGCAGGGACGTCGATAAACATCAACAAAAGCCAGGTGGCAGTCGCGGCAGGAGCCAGCCAGCCGTCTGATTCCGAAGGCTCGCTCTGTCTCTCTCTTGCACCTTACGGGACGCCCCGTGACTGCGAGAGAGACAGAGCGACGAAGCAGCCCCCCTGTGACAGTGCGACGGACGCATCGAGGCGACACAGCAGCCCCTATACCGCTCGCGCTGCTCCCGTTCCGAGTAAATAGATAACGTGAATTTCTCACTCGTCTTCAGAGGGTTCTGTTTGTCCCTGCTCTGCGCATCCTCTCCGCACACACACTTACCCACGCCAACGACGGGGCGCACCCCATAAATTTTCCAAAGACCCTCCCTCCAAAAAATATATCAAAAAATCTTAAATTTAAAAATATTTTAAAAAACATTTTTTTTTAAATTAGCGAGTTTAACTTTTAAAATTGCGCTACTTTTTTTTTTTCTTTTTAGATGATTCCGCTCCCCCTCACGGACGCCCTCACTCACCCAGGTCGTCGAGCGGGCCCTTCTTGTCGGTGCCGGCGAGCTGCTGCAGGTGCACCAGCACGGCCAGCCGCAGCAGGCTCAGCCGGTACAGCGAGGGCGGCGCCGCCGCCATGGCCGGTTTAGTGACGCCGCGGTTATCGACGTGGCATTTATAACAGTGCTCGCCGCACGCTGGGCCGTCGAAGGGGTAGCGGCTAGGGCGGGGGCGGGGTGGGGGGCGACAGACTCAGATCGACGAGTGGAGTCCAGCCGGAGCCGAAGTGTGGTGGCCGAGCCGAGCCGAGCTGAGAAAACGAAACAAAACGACACCGCGAGGTCCCGTGAGGCTCCGCGGCGTTAGAGGGGCTGCTTGACGGGGCGGCGGGGGCGGAGCGCGGCGGCACTACCGCGAGGACGCCCCTCGCCCTGGCCTCGACGGCAACCGACTAGCAAACCGGCCTGGTCGCGGGGGCGGTGGCGGCGGCCGTGGTGGGGGCGGCGCGGCGTGCTAGCCGCAGCGTGGGTACCAAGGTCAGTCAGCGCATGGCCAAGGTGCCCCCGGAATGTTGTGACTGCAGGAAGGCGCCGGTGTGGTTCGCGATGATCCGAGTGGAGCGCGGCGGGCGTAGAAAGCAGGATGAGTGTGTTGGCCGACCCCAGTTCGCGGGGGGCCCGGCCTGACGCGGCGCCGTGCGCGTTGTTGCGGGGAGGGGCGGGGCGGGGCGGGGGTGCGTCGCCCAAGTTGCGGGCCAACTTGCGAGATAGATGTATAGTCCTGAACAATCGATCGTTGCTGAGATCCAGATCCAGATCCGAGACTCATGGATCTGGATCTCAGCAACGATCGATTGTTCAGACATCTATCTCTAGATCCGAGACTCATGGTTTAAACCGAGTAAACCTGTGACCTCACACTCATCCGTTCGAGTACATACGTGAGACATGCATTCAGGTGAGCTCATACAGATGGGTTACGTATTCAAAAAATCGCGTGAGCAAGTTCAGCGGGGCAGACGTCCCGAATAACTTGCTCTGCCGTTGATGCGGAAGGCCAAGCCACCCAACCACAGCGCCGGCCGTGGAAGGCACCGCGCACGAAGCGTTGAAAATACGCCGCCCGCGCGGCAAGATGCGAGCACGCGTCGAGCCGTGACCCTCAGGCAAAGCTCCGTGGCTGAGAGCGTTGAGTGACCGACGGGCAAGTCCAAGGTGCGGGGTTCGACTCGCTGTAATTCTTTGCATTTTCTTCCGGCGCCAAGATGCGGTTCAAGTTTACAAAATCATCGTCGGAACAGTGTCCTGCGCTTAGCTCAGTGCGTTAAATAGCCTGACAGGGTGTCTAGACTCCGTTGTACTATGTAGAGGCCCCCTGGTAAGGGGTCAGGGTTCTAAACCCGGCTACAGGGAAACGTTGCAATCTGGCCCAACAGGCAGGACTCTCATTGTCAGATTCTAGCCGGCTAGAATCTGTTTGATCGCTGGGAGGCGGACGATGGGAACTTCCGGGTGGACCAAGCCCGGTAGGGGAGTTAGGAAAGCCCACGTAGGGGCGCCTTTCTCTTGCCAAATTTTTCTTTATTTGAAAATTAACTTAACGTTCTAAATCTTGGTGTGGACACTGATGTAAGGATTTTCGTTAGGCGAAATCCCATTTTCTTCGTCAGAAGGACCGGCTCAGAGGCCCGGGCCTTTGGCCAAACATGGCCTGAACATGTGTTCGGGGTGCCTGTGGAGTGCCAGAGAAATCTCAAGCCATTTGGAGGCATGAAAATTTTTGGGACGATGACCCCCTCCCCTGATCACCGAAGTTGTCCAGGGCGGCTCTCTCGATAGCGGCGTATGTTTTGATTTTTTTTTGTTTTATTATTTTCATCGTAAATTTGGGGATTGGTGGATCGGACAAAACGTGGTCGGACAAAAATGAACATCTGAGCAGCTGGCGGAATTCGGCAGGGTCAGACAGTAAAAGGTCGTACAAACGATGAACACCGGCAGAGTGTTCTCCCTTGCCGGGTCTTTTCCCTCGCGTCCCGATGGTTTCGCCCCGGAGCACACGCGACGCCGGCGACGCCGCCACCGCCTTGAGCGGCACCCATCCGTGCTTTCGATCAGCGCGGGGCTGCTTTCGGAAATCCGTCTCGTCGCGCGCCTCCCCCCCCCGCGATAGTGCGACAGAGGCAGACGTCGACAGCGCCGTGCGAGAGACGAACGCGTTTCATAGTGGCTGATCAAAGCGAGCGCCATCAACTCAACGCGTGCGGGGTTTTATTTAGACTGCGAATAAGCGCGAGATGCTCCTTGATGGCGCCCATCCGATTGGAGGGCACAACGACTCTTGTCCCTGCAACAAAGGCGCATCTGCACTGGAATGGCCCATAGAGATACGCCTTTGTTGCAGCGACACGTCGACACGGTGTGAGTGTAAGGAGAGTGTGTGTGTGCCATTACGCTACCGGCACAGTGTGCCGGAAGCCAGCGGGACGACGACGACGTGCGACCAAGGCGGCGGCAGCAGCAGCAGCAGCAGCAGCGGTGTGAATGGGGCGGAATTAAACGAAATCAATGGACCCCTGTGCCCGTGAATGTGTGTGCGAGAGCGAGGGAAGGGCCGACGCGCCGGCCGGGCTTGGATTCAGAATACAAAATGTAAATTAAACTTTGATCAGATTTTTATTCTGGTTTTTTCTTTCTTTCTTTTCAATTTTGTTCGTACCGGAATCGTTATACAGATTGCTTAGTGAGTACAGAACGGGAAGGGTGGACGATGTCTCAATTCGCCATTATCGTTCGCAGTATGTGGCATGATATACTTATAATTTTAAAATGATTTCAGAGTTAATAATAGTTTGATCATGGTTGCTTATAGGAACCATTAACATAAAGCAGCCTGAGGAATATAACCGCTAATTGGTTTTACTGTCAAAATAATGTTATCTTACAAATCTTACGAAACTTAACGTTCTCTAAAAATCACTATCTACTTATATCACAATAACATAAAATCACATGTGACTCATTCAAAAAGCCAGTCAAACTTAAATATATACCGAGAATAGTCACGAAAGCTCACACATCACGAGTCTCTAAGAAGAAATTTTATCGATCTACAAAAATAAAATACTTAATTTACATTAGGAGGACGTTTAGCGATTTAATACCCCACTGGAATATTACATATTTTTGTTCACAATATTAAATTAAATCTACAGCAATTAAAGCAATGCGAATAAATATAAAGGCGTCTAGCATCTGTCAATGAAATACAACTAGTAGTCACTACAACTAAATCGAAGTTTTAGTCAAAGAAATGTACAACGTTCGGTGAGAGGGTTCGATCAGCGCAACCTCGGGACCGTGCAGGATGAAACAGACATCCCATCCTCGTTCAGAAAGAGAGAACCATACGACACAAGGGACACCGCTTTCAGCGAGACGAGGGCCGGCCCTCCACTCTCAATGTATTTGTACAGTTTTCGTACGAACGGCCACAGTTTTTAGTGCACACGATTTTTTTATACTAATTTGAACACAATTCGTACAAATTGTTGCATTTTTTTCGTACAAATTCTTACGAAAAAATTCGTGAGCGGAAAAAAAACTGTGAGCGTTCGTACAAAATTGTACGTAAAAATTTAGTGCGTCCCGACGCATTCTCCTCATCGTGACAGGGGCGGGATCATGTTGTACGTGTAGGTGGCGACGGGGCGGGCGGGGCGGGCGGCGTCGGCGCGCGCGATCTCCAGCGTCTGCCGGCGGCCGCGCTGCCACACGAAGTACCCGAGCACCAGGATGACCAGCACGAGCAGGAGCACGGCTACGAGCAGCGACACGAGCAGCGGCACGCCCCCGGCGCCGTCTGGAACAGGATGCAGGCGCGACACGGTCAGGCAGGAGTCTAGGCGGGCGCTGCAGGACTCTAGGCAGGCCCTGCAGGACTCTAGGCAGGCCCTGCAGGACTCTAGGCGGGCCCTGCAGGACTCTAGGACCTAGGCCCTGCCGGTCGGGCGACCCTACCGAGGCAAAGACAACACCGCGGAGCAGGCCCCGGAGGCCGTGCGCCTCTACCCTTCACTCTGGCTCGCGGCGTAGCGTCCTTGCCGGCCAACGCGCGCCCACGCGACGCATCCCGGCAACAAAGACCTATCTGTACAGGCATTGCTGCGCAGATAGGTCTTTGCTGCTCGTCGACCCGAGCACAGCGTCCTTGAGGGAAAAACTTTGATTACTCGCTGCCGGCTAGAGGGGGGACACGTCGACGACCACGTCGCTGAGGGGGGGGGGGGAGGGGAGGGGAGGGGAGGGGAGGGGAGGGGGGAGGGGAGGGGGGGAGGGGAGGGGGGGGGGGGGGAGGGAAGCGTCGACGGACACGGCGTACGAACGCCGCAGCATTAGTGGCAAAGCAGCGAGGCAGGCGCGCGGCGGCACAGTGGGTCAGGAGACCCGTGCAGGCGGCCGGAACCCTGGCCCTGGGCTGAGTGACCTTCATTCGTTAAATTGCGCTCCCAATGACCGCACCAATGGACTGCTCTGCGAGCGAGGCGCCCACTGATGCGGGTCGTTCCAGCCCTAAACGGCCAGGGACCAAAGCAAAAAGCGTCCAGAGGTTGATGGCTGCTTCCGCCGGTCTGCCGGCTCACCGAGAAGCGCGGCTGGCGGGGCTGGAAGCTGGAAGGCCGCGAGGCTCCAATCCAAAAGAAGAGAAAATAATTGCATCCTTTCATGAGGGTCCGCGAGTCCCCACGAGGCACAGAAATGAGAGTAAACCTCCACAAAAAAAAAGGGAGCAGAGAGAGAGGGAGGGGGGGGGGGGGGGGGGGAGAAAGGGGTGTGTGTCGTGTCGGCGAGTGGCGAGAAATAGAAATAGGGAGGGTGGTGCGGCGTGCGGCGTGCGGCAGGGGGCGAAAGTCACTCTCGAGGGTCCCATTATAGCCCATGCAGGCCCCGTGGGGACTGCGGACACCCCAGGCGGGGACTACTAGCCTCCCAGTGCACCGCGCCCCGCCCAGCCCCGCCTCGCCTCGCGCGGTGGGCGAGATGACCGGTGACGGCGGCCAAAACGCGCGGCATGTTTCGACCTTCAGAGTCGCTCAATAGTGCTCGACCCCAGCAACGACTCGCTCTGCGAACGAGGAATCCACGCTCGATTCGAGCACTATTGGACGACTCTGGAGGATGGGTAACACGCCCAGAGTTGTAGCCGAAGACACCGGTCTTCTGGCCCACTGTGCCGCGCCCTGCACGCGGCGCGCACATTGAGGCGAAGCCCATCAACCGAATAAAAGCTCTAACGATGTGGGCGGCGTAATAATTACGTCCCCGCTTAACCAGGGCTGTTTTGCAGTGTGCGCGCAGTGCGGAATGCGCGGGGAATGGGAGGAGAGTACAGAGTAATTGAGAGGAAGCGGAGCGCGTGGCGCGTGGGCCCGGCGGGAAAGTAATGCCGGCTTACATGTACTCGCGAGCCTAGCCGCGGACCGCGGCACAGTGGGCAGGAAGAGGGGTGTCGGCGGCCAGGAAGGACCCCATCAATGGATTGCTCTTCGAACGAGGAATCCATTGATGGGGGTCACACGCTCGATTCGAGGTCTTTTCAACGACTCTGGAGGTCGAAACCTGCCCAGAGCAGTTCTGCCGCGCTACGCGCTCTGGCGTGGGGTCTGGTCTCACCTGCGCAGGGCGGGCAGCAGTAGGGCGCGCGGCTGTCGGCGCGGCCGGGCTGGCTGCTGCAGGCGGGGCACACCACCTGCGTGCACGTGCTGGACCCGGAGCCCGCGGGGTCGCACAGGCAGTGCGTGCACTCGTCCGGGAACCACTCGTCGGCCGGGGGACAGCGGGCGGTTCCGCCACCAGCACGTCCCTGCCGCGCCCGGCACGCCGTCGAGGGCGCCGGGACCGCCGGCGGCGGGCTTCGGTGGAGGGGGTTTCTTCGAGCCCTCACCTTGAAGAGAAAAAAAATTACAATTTGGAAAAATTCTTAAATGTGAGTAAAAATTAAAAAATACTAAAGAAAAAAATAATATTTTTTTAAAAAATCAACAAACAAACGCTCTGACGTGACCTAAGCGGGGTCAACTAACGTCTTACTAACGCCTTTGTAACGTCTTACTAACGTCAACTAACGCGGCCTCGGAGCCTGCTTACCAAGGCACACCGGGCAGCACATGCCCCTGGGCGTGAACTGCAGGTCGCACTGCAGCGCGGCGCAGCGCTGCTCGAAGCACTCCGTCTTGGCCGCCCTGCACCGGCAGGACCGGCAGTCCGTCTCGCGCCACGACGTGCCGTGCTCGTGGCCGCCCGCGCACCGGCCCGCGCCGGAGAGGTACTCGGGCACGCCCGGCTCCCGAAGCCAGCTGTGGGACAGAAAACGCGATGAGCCTTACGAAAACAGGACGGAAAACGGCAAGAAAGGTCTATCTGCTTTTATCTGAAAGGCCTTTGTTCTTGCACTCTAAAAATAGTTACAAATTTACAACAACAAAAAAATACTGGATGAACTCCTTGTAATGTTGAAACAATGATATCTATATCGAAAAATTAGTTTACAGCAGAAATCAGACTTTTACGACACCAATTAATAATTTTACGACAACCTTGATGGTGTCGTTAAATAATTGGGCAAGCCACGTTGACTCAGAAAATGAAAAAACTACCGTCTTGAAAAACAACTCTTCTTCTTATTCTCAAAATACAGAGAGTTTGAGGTAGAAATTTAACCAACAGTAATTTAACGCAATTACATTTTTCTTAGCTCACCTGTCCGAGCAGGTGGGGCAGCAGCCCATGGGGTCGGGCGGCAGCGGGTGGGGGCAGGCGGCGGGCGGGCAGGCGGCCACCTCGCAGAGCGCGCGGCCGTGCACGCAGCGGCACGTGGCGCACCCCGCCGCCAGCCCGGACGCCAGACCCGTGGCGGGGTCGCACAGCGCGTGGTCAGCCATGCGGCGCAAGCGCCGAGTGGATGTCCTTGCAGGAGGCGAGCTCGCACAGCGTCACCCCGGCCGCACAGTAGCAGCCCCGGCACCCGTCCCACCAGTACTCGCCGTCGTCCCGCTCGCGCACCGCGTCTGCAACCAGCACAGGGACGGTCAAGTCCGGGACGAATCCCGGCAACAAAGACCTTCCCGCATAGCAATCGCCGCACAGATAGGTCTTTGCTGCCGGACAGGTCCTCCGGAAAGGGTGGCCGTCGAGGAAGCCAACATTACCTGAGCAGGTCTTGGACGGCGCGCCCTCACCGACCACCGGCTGAGAGGTGTTCCGGCCGGCTGGAGCAGAAGAGGAACACAAATTAGGACGACCGAACCCCGTGTTACTGTTGAATATAATGCTGTTTTCTCTTCGATTTTTTCCTTTTTTTTAAGAAGTTGACCGGAAGGGGTACTCACGCAGGCAGGCGCACTGGCTGCAGCCGTTCTGGTCCTTGCGGTAGCCGTGCGTGCAGCGCTTGGTGCACGTCTCCGCGGCCGGGCACGCGCACTGGCACAGCTCGTTGCCCGCCGCGTCCCGCGCGTAGCCCCCCGGCACTCCAGGGTGCAGGCCGCTGTGGAATAAGGCCACGGGTTAAGACTCAGTAAAACACAAATTTAAAAAATAAAAAATTAATTGTAACAGTGCTTTGATTGATCCACAGAGGGCCCGTGCGGCTGCGCAGCTGCGCTTGGCCAGCTAGCAGCTTCCACTGGTCCCCACTAGGGGGCGCCACGGGGGGCCGTAAACAAGATGGCGATTTCAATAAGAGGGGGCGCGTCATCAGGTGCACGGGCAAGAACCGGGAGCGGGCGTGGCGTGGCGGCGCGTAGAGGGAGTTAGCAGCTGGGGGTGGCCGGGCGGGCAAAGCGGCGTGTCCGGGCAACAAGGACCTATCTGTATAGGAGTGACCGCACGGATAGGTCTTTGTTGCCCGGACGCGTCGGGGAACCACTCTTACTCCCACCCTATGGCCGCCGCGCCCGGC
Organism: Ambrosia artemisiifolia; assembly: GCA_032199755.1. Lineage (NCBI taxonomy): Eukaryota > Viridiplantae > Streptophyta > Magnoliopsida > Asterales > Asteraceae > Ambrosia > Ambrosia artemisiifolia. The sequence continues at coordinate 28,564 of JAQQBG010000738.1, forward strand.
CCGGCCCTGCCCCACTCAAGTTGAAATTGTTTCTGATGCCCGGGCCGGGTCGGCAGGGTCGGCAGGCCGCTTGCTTGTTCCTTATTAGTTGGTCCTGCTCAGTTTTGATGGAATGGAACGGGCGGCGCAGAGAGGAGATTCGCAGAGAAAAAAATACGGCCAAAAGATCTATGCAAAACAAAGAAAAAAAAACGGTCGAGCAAGAAAAGCAAACTTTGGCATCCCCTCACCAGGTGCAACACCGACCGGGTGGCAAAACCACTATCTGTCATTAATTCAGAGCGCGACCAATAATGAGGCGTTGTTGTGGTGCGAGCAGTGTGACCTTTGCGCCCGCATGCGACGCAAAGCACAGAGCTGGAGGGCTGGAAGGCACACGCCGCGCCACGCCACGCCACGCCACGCCCGTTCAAAGGCGCCGTGTTCAGGACTACCCGCTGTCGCCCTGAGCGACCGGGCCGGCACCGCGAGGCAGAGAGCGACCGGGCGAGAGAGGAGGAGACAAAAGAGAGGCAACTCGGCGAGAATTGTGCTCGCGTCCGCGGCCCGGCCAACAAGACCAACATGCCTGGCAAGGGAGGCACAGCGGGCCAGAGGACCAAAGGACAAAACTCTGCGGGACGTTTTCATCTGCAGAGTCGTTAAATGGTGGTAGGACCCGACCTATGGATTGCCCTTCGAACGAGGAATCCATTGATGAGGTCACACGGTCAACCACTACAGAATGACTCTGGAGATCAAAGACCTTTTTGTCCGCCAACAATGGTCTTCTGTCCCACTGCGGAGGCCTGCTCGCCCCATTGGAAGGCAGCCGGCCGACGTAAACCCGTCTCTACCTCTCCACCTGGCATCGACCGCGCCGGCAAAAAGTTATAAAGTGAAGGAATGGAGGCATAGCTCGGCCTCTGCTTGCTTACCCCCCTTGTTGGCACAGGCAGGAGTAGCAGCCCAGGTCGTCCAGGACGAAGCCGTGAGTGCATTTGAGGGTGCAGTTCCCCAGGGAGGGGCAGGACTGGGACTGCGTCACCACGGACTGGCCTGGAAACAGGGTTTTATTTCAAGAGCCAAAGTTGACAAAAATGACTATCTTAGTTGCAAATATTTTTAGGCGGACCACCATCGGAACAAACAGCCACCCAGCCAAAAAAACATGTACTCACAATAAAAAAAATAAAAAAAATGAACAAATTTTATGAGTTTTTTTTTTTTTTTCAGTCTGAAAAAATGGTGAAAGTCATGTCGGCTGCATGCCCGATATTTTAATGGCCTTTCGTTGTAGCGCCGCGCTGCCGCGCTGCACCGACTACTGACCGTCGCAGGCTGGCAGCACTCTCCCTGCACGCGGCGCGGGTTGTCGCAGCTGACTTGGCACATGAAGGCCTGGCAGCGCGCGTGGCCGCCGCGGTCGCAGGAGCAGGGACAGGCACCCGTCATCCTCCTGCCACGTCGAGCCCGGCCTGAAGAAGCGGTCGCCGCGCTTGCAGCCGGGGCCGTCCGGGCCGTCCAGGACGCCGTCGAGCACGCCCTCCAGGTCGCCGTCGAGGCCGGCGTCAGGGCCGGCGTCCGTGGGGGAGCCCGGCGTCGCGCCCGCGCCGAACACCGCCACGGCCACGCCACCACTGCAGGGCAAACC